>JAODAL010005145.1:0-147406 GCA_025379985.1 Phyllomedusa bahiana | reverse complement strand
AAAAACCCCGGCAAAATTTCGGATGAATTTAAGTCAGGGATATCAACGCACAGGTGTAATGGGTAAAATTGAACACCTATCTGAAATGTATACCGATAATAAAAGTGGAGTTTTGCAGCTAACAAAGAGACCTGCAGTTACTAGAAATTATGTTTATCCAATATAAGTTCAGGCTGCCAATATCCAGGAAATATTTCAATAGCAAACTGTTTAATAATAAAGATATTCCACTACAATGTTTACACTAAGTCTTGGTGAACTTTATCCAGTGTTCTTTATAGATAGAGCTTGTCTGTGTTCGCCCGCGGGCCCCCCTCCCCCCGCTCCCACCGCCATGAATTTACAGCGGTAGATGCTGCTTTAAAATTCTCTAGCTAACTACATAAAATCTTCAAATCTCTAATCTAACTAAATTGGAAGGATCACAGCTAATAGTAGAGGTTTCTCTGTGCAGAAATAGACTAATTTCGCTGAGCTGTTTGGCCACAGGCAGAGCGCAGGTCCTATCCCTATGAGACGCTGAGAGACACTGAGGCTGAAACAGGAAACGCTGTTCTATGTTAAAACGAGGTCATGTGATTTTTCCAGCCAATCGCAACCATACACATCCCAGTCATGATGTCGCACACACATCTCACCCTGCTCTATTCTGTAATCTGATTTGCTGGCCGCCAAAATTACAGGAAGCGCCGAAAAAGGCGCGATCTTAATAGATGATGCACAGATTTTAACCTTAATTATCGCATGATCTGGAAATTTCGATCACCATAAAAACCTTGCCGATTTCAACTTTGTCGATAAAAATCGCTCAACACTATTGGTGATGCATATTAAAAGTAAGTATGCCTGCTATCTGTCAGTAAATAGCCCCACAAATTTAAGTCACTACACAATATCACAATGACACTACAAAGTGACAGAATAATACCAGCATGTTATAACCACATTGCACCATATGCACATTAAACATCAAGATACCTGCTGCCTGTCAGTGAATAGCCTCTACAAACCAATATTATCACAATGCCATAACCACTCTCTCTCTCTCCTACCTACCTGTATTTCTATCTGTACCTCCCCAATACAATCTCAGTTGTGACAGCTAGTGTCACATACATGACAGCCCTATAATTTGTACGTAGGTATACAACTGTGCAGGGCACACACATATCTAAGATGCACATCGGCACAAAAATGCCTTAAATTCCAAACCTGATGTGACCAGGAAGGCACAGGGACATTATGACACCTGAAATGATTAAACAAATGTGAGAAATGCAGGGGGAGCAGAGTGTATAAGGATGTGTTATATGAGTGGGGGAGCAGAGCGTATAAGGGTGTGTTATATGAGTGGGGGAGCAGACCGTATAAGGGTGTGTTATATGGGGAGAGAGTCTAGCAGCTAAAGAGACTCAGTAATTGCTCAGATCCTTCACATCACAGTTGTCACTAAGAGAGGAGCAAAGGCTGCCTGTTTCATACAGCTCAAGTGGGAGGAGACAATAAGATTACGCAGACTGCTAGCACCCAGCACAGAGTAAGCAAGACAGTCAATCACAGCACAGGAGGCTTGTCCCAACCAAAGGTTGAACTAATTGCAGAAAGCCAATCACATCGCATGGGGCGTGGCCCATCCCTAGGCTGCAGAAATAGCTCTAGATACACAAAGAATAGGTAACAGCAGCTATACTAAATAACTAAGGTAATACAAACCAGTTATAAAACTGCATATTTCTATTATCCCCATCACTACAGATATGATGTTTGTAGTGAGAAAACCCCTTTAAACAAGGATGTGTGTATTATAACATGTTCAGGAAAAGGTTAATTTACCTTCAGTTCAGGGAGAGAAGGTGCTCAGTTATTGGGTTGGTTGAAGGGCTTAACTGAGCTTAGAGTCGGGAAACAGTGCTGCTGGGTAATCAGAGAGCTGACAGGGGAGGAGCCATAGGTACACAGTTAAATAGTATAGTCTGTCAGCTATGCACTCATTTTTGTGTTATGTTCTGAGTTGTGTACATAGTTGAAAGTTGTATGCAGCAGAAAAAGGGGAACCATGGTTATCTGCTTGCAATAGGTCGGATAAGCCGGGGTGGATCCCCCACTTACTGATAGTCCAATAAACAGAGGGCATCAGAGAGAGAAGAGAATACATACAGATGACACAGGCAGAAACAGTTGGGGATCTTACCCCTGAGACACTGGTGGGCAGCACTGGAGAGGACTGCCCAAACAAGTGTGGACCTTAGAAGGAGATTAGACTGGTTAGTTGGTTCTGGATAAGCTACTTAGAGGTCTGAAGACGGGCCCTCAGGCACAACCACAACCCAGAGAGTTAGATGGATAGAGAGGCTACTGAGGAGACTGGGAGCAGAGTGAGGTTGACAGAGAGTGAGTCTTAAAGAGAGGTAATTGATAATGATGTATCTATTAAAATTTTTGTCAGCCCAAAAAGAGAATTAATGTCCAAAAAAGAAGCATGCCATGTGTAAAAACTTGAAGTTTCCCAGAAGTTGTTGTCTACTGTTTATTAAACACTGGTGCACCACACTACTACTCCCCTCCCTACTACTTCCCCATCATCCATAATAACCAAAAAATATTTTAAATAATTTTCCTTTTAAAATTTATTTTTATTTAAATTTTCTTTAAAAATATTTTCTTAAAATTATTTTTATCCCCCCCCCCCCCCCCTTATAGTGGGGGGGCATGCGGTGCAGATGGTGGTATTTTTTGGCCTTTTGTATACATATTGCCGCAAAAAAAAGATAAAAGTAAATTTTAAATGCTTTAGAAACTTCAAAAAATTTAAACCCCAAAAACCAATCTTGTTCACCCCACAAAGAATTTTCTTTTTTTGGGAGAAGGACAGACACTTTGGATCGCATCCCTGACTGTAGCAACCAGGTACACCACTAACACCAGGAGCCACAATAAGCCAAGTAAACCACTAACAATGCACACAGGAACAATGTTTGCTAGTAATTGTAGTGTAGAAACACAGACATGAGGCCATACTTACAGCTCCATGGCTGAACAAAAAACTATTCCCAGTAGGAGACAATATAAGCCCCAGTGCTACAGATCCAGATCACTGATCACACACCCATCCACTAAGGGGCAGCTGCCTAGAAAAAACTGCACATTGCATAAGTACCAGTTCACACCAGCATGTGAAAAGCCACAACATAGCTAAATCTACGTATGTGGCGTGGTGGGGGGAAAAGTAATTATTCCTTAAAAAACCCTTTTTTTTTAAAAGCCCTCTTTATTTTAAATGGTATTTTGTTGATCCCCTGTATGCTGTACGCTTCAATTTAGTATGTGAAATGTTATTTTTTTCTTATATTTGTAAGCTCCCACCCGTGGTAAAGGGTTCTTGTTTTTATATTCAGTGCCTGTCCTTTAATTAAATTTTTTCCCATTAAAATTTTTTTTTCCTCTTCTCCTCCCTCCTTTTACATCACGTCCTGTTTCTCTCTGTCATCCAGTTTGGGCTGCAAACGACTTATGATTTACTGTGATGTAGCATTGTTTTTTTGACCGCATGGAACGTTCTTCAAGGTAAATCCATTAAACGTACCTTAGAAAACTCCATTGCATCTTTTACATGCAAGGGCTCACGCTGGAACTTATTGTCAGGATTCATGTCACCATTAGTTTAACTGAAATCCTCTCACAACCTCTCGGGGATTTCTCAAAAGATATCTGGGGCGAATATTTAAAAAACCGTGAATCTGCAGTTCCTGCAAGACCCAAACAGTCTGCAAGCAAGCCGAGCTGTCCTCCATCTTAGCCCACAGCATCCAACCAGCGTGCAAAAAGTTTCAGCCCATTTAAAGAGTCGTCCCACAATAAACGGGTTTAAAATTGTCCCAAAAGGCTCTGGAAGGTCCTCTGCCTGCATCTAGCAAATGCATCGTGCACCAAAGACTCAGACAGCGGGAAAACAAGCCCATTTCCGGGAAAGAAAAAAATTCACGACCTAAAGTGTCAGCAAACCCACGCAAAAGATTAGAGAAAAACTTTGAAATAACTAATGAAGAGTTCCGGATAATTTTGATTTTTTATGGCAAGAATGAACACTATTTTGCAGCCCTTCCAGCTATGCGTGCGCCAACATTAAACCACAACAGTGAATGCTTATCTCCCCTATGAACGCTCCCACGGCTGTCTCTAAGATATCACTTCCCTGAGTAACACTGTTTTTGTGATCCCGAGCAAAACTAGCTGAGAGAGAAAATTTTAAACCCCAAAACAAAAGATCCATAGTAAAAAGGTGCCAAAGAAAAGGGGCAGAACCCCGCATCGCTTTTCCTGCAAGAAGTAAGGTCTCATCAGTCTCCCAAAACCAAAAACGTCGCTGTCATCTTCAAGAATTTCCCCCGCCCCAGAAGGCACATTGCTGAAAAGCGATAGAAATCCGTGCAAGCAGAAAAGAAGCTAGCTCGAATTTCCTTGCCAAAAAAAGAAGCAGAAATGGCTCAAAGCAAGCAGAGGCAGAGGCAAAAAAAGCTCAAAGCAAGCAGAGACAGGGGGCCCAACAAAAGATTTAGAAATGGAAAAAGGGGAACCCCGGCCTTAGCCAGCAAAAGGGTTTTCGAAAAAAGCATTGGGCCCAAAGACAAACCTAGACTCCCTCCCCCTTTGCAGAAGTGGAAGACCCAGCTGCCCGAAAACCGCCAACTATGTTTAAAACAATCCCCCTGCCCACCTGTTTCATATGCCCCAAACGCCCTTAAAACCCTACCACATGCTGTACCTGAAAAGCTCAGAGGATGTACCTCCCCCAAAAAAGGTAATTTCCGCTACAAAGAGATCCTCCAGAGAAAAACCCGCAGCTTAACCCTTTGCAAACTTTCTTCCTATTATTCAGCCCCAAAATTTGCCGGGAAAATTTTTTACGCCCCAGGCTATCACAAGGAAATCGGGGGACACGGGGTGGGGATCGACATGTCGGCTTTTGCTAGATTAGTAGCGGGAGCTGTTTAACATTGTCTCTCAAGTTCGATCCCCTGCAAAAATTATAGACCCTGGGAAATCCCTTTGAAGCAAGTATTCAAGATCTTAACCTCAGCCAAGGAAGAGCTTACTTGCTTTTTAACTGGTTAGGCCCAGTTTGCGGAACGAGTAAAGAATTGAGAGCTTTCATGGGGGTTTCACTCAGGAAGGTCTTGCCGTGCGGGGGAAAAGACTTGAACAACTTCGGCATTTTCAGAAGCTATAGAAGTGCCTTTTTTTAAGAATTCATCCCTTCCCCCAAAGTCCCCAAAAAAGGAAACCGCAAGCTTAAGACCCTGAGGACCTACTAAAGGAGCTAGAGTGGCAAAAAATGGATCCACTTTGTCTGGACGAGTTCCCTTTGATACAGCTCACGGTGTTAATCCCGGTAGTGTCCAAATTACCTATGGCATGAAAGAAAAAGGGCAGACGGGCCCAATACAAAAGAGAACACAACTTTTCCTTTCCACCTTTTTTTTTTTTCCCCAATTCACAGTGACCAAGCTCGGAAGAAAAACGATCCAGTTTTGATTACAGAATCTCTCTACCACTTTCATCTGCTAAAGGGATGAAAAACCAAACAAGCAAAGTAGGACTTGAGGGGAACAGTATCGTTGGGAAAGACAGACGCCCCAATTTAAACCGCTTTCCTGCACCACTAACAGGAGCCCCTGTCCATAAGAAAAAAGCCCCTAAATCGTATGTGCCCCTACCACAAAAGACCCATCCATGAAGGAATTGTGGCTTGGGGCAAAGACTTTGCAAGAACGCAGAGACAAGCTTAAGGAACTAGGGGTGTTCAAGTGTTGTCTTCTTCAAACCTTTTGCAAAAGACTGAAAGGCTGTCATCAAGGTCTGAATGCAGTAGTGACAAACACTTGACCATGATCCTACCTTTCTCCTGACAACCAGAAAAACACACTAAAGCCGTCACAACGCATGGCGGGGACCATACTAAATTTTCAGCTCTACCACTGTCTCCTCCTCCTGCATGGAAGTATGTCACAAAGGGATGGCCCCAATGCTGGGGCCAGGTGTGTCTAGTGAGTGTCTATCCAAAGGGCAATCAGAAAGGCCACCCGGATGTTGCCATAATTAGAAAACAAAGCAACGGTCTCTGCAAAGTAAATTCTTTGGATCTTCGGGATAAAGGGAGAAGCAATACCATACACCCTTTTAACCTTGCTCCCCTCGCAAGGACCCCCGGAGAAGAGCCCGGTTTCATCTTTCACCAATTAACAGGGTATCCAAATATCCCCACCAACGTTAATTTAATGTGCCAATACCTATGATAAAGAAGAAAATTTCCCCTTTGAAGCGTTATCATATCCCCACTTGGACACCTGACAAAAGGGGAAATTCCTTCCAGGACATGAACGCCGACATCCTTCTCTTTCTCGGGAAAAGACATTCTGAGGTCCTAAAGGTACGTAACAATGCAATGGTCCAGATGATGCCCATACGCACAAAGACTTGACCTAGGTTGGGAATCATTGGGAATGTGTGTTTGGATAGGAAACCCCCAAACCATCCAAGTGAATTCTTTAAAACCTTTGTGCTTTAAAAAATGGTCGCAAAAACCCCTTCAAGCCATGCCCTCATCATTACGAGGTAAAGGGCATCTTTCTAATTTCGTAAGGGGACCAAATCATTCCTAGCCTTATGATAATTAGGAGGGGCGGGTTTTTACACAAAAGGACGACAACAGGTAGCCCCTTTTCCCCAAAAATAAAGAGTTTATCAAATAATGGGCAGAGAAGCTTCAAGGAAATCTAACCCTTGGTTTTGCCCCTTACCCCTTTGGGTGAAAGACCCCGGGTTCCTAACAACCGGGAACAAAAAATTTTCCCGATCACTCCTTTTCAACGTACACTAAAAAAACCTGGAGAAAGATCACTATGTGGCCTTCAGGAAAAAAAATTTTTTTCCAAGGACCAGCAGAGCCAGTCCCCTTTTCAAGGCATGAAGAATGCTGGTATTTTTCCTTCCTTTGGAGTGTATCTCCCGAAAACCCAACCGATCGGGGGGTGTTTGTCCAGTGCAAAGCTCATGGCGTATCCCTGAACGACGTTCTCCCACAGGGCCCCAACCTGACCCAAAAGTTGGGGGAGGCTTATGAGATTCGAAAGGAGACGTCCCATTACCGCTGACATTGACAAAATTTCCATTTTTTCATCGTACGGAAGCCCCGAAATTACCTAGGTTTTGTGGGACAGGGGAATGAACTAACAAGGAAATGATGAATACCGCATAAGGGGCAAGTGTTCGGAACAGTCCTTCCCTGCTGTGAAATTATGGCCCGCAAAGGAATGCTGCTTTTTGGCGAGTCAGAGTTTGGGGGGTCTGTTTTCCCCTTTGTTGAAAAGGATTCTAAAATGGACGACGCACTCAAATCCCCTTTTCCCAAACAGAAGAAGCCATAGCCCCCCCTCAAAAGAACACAAAGGGATGCTGTCAAAGCCTGCTCGTTTTCCAAAATTGCCTCAACAGTATGCTGTATGAAAACCTTTAGCCCCGCGACTGTGCCCCGAATTCAGAATTGAACCTTTGGGATAGACGACCCTCCAGGGAAGAAGTCTGGGTTTTGAGATGGACTTGTTAATGTTTTTTTGGCTTCCGATTAAGTACAGACAAAAATTCATAAAGTGGATCTCTCAGTGGGAAAACCCCCTATGGGTCCCCTGGGCTTTGTAGCCCTTTGCTGTACAGGGAAAAATTCCCCTAAGCAGCTCCGAAACTATTGAGGACTGGGGTGCTCCATGCCCCTTTAAAGCAGCGAAGGGGAGTCCCGGAAAAGAATCCCCGCACCCTTGGGCAAGATTACATACCTGTTGTTTTTCATTCCCGCTCTCTTTCCCAAGCCAGAGAAGGGAAGTCCCTTATTTCAAATGATAACTGAGGCTATCGCTGCCCTGCCTACCTCAAGGTAATTGACAATTGCAGTAAAGTTCATGTGGGTTTTTGTTTGGAAAGGGTAAACTAGCTCCCAAACCAGAGCACACCATCCCAAGACTTGAACTTTTGGCGCTGTACTTGTGTAGAGATCGCAGACTTTATTCGCGTGGCTTGATATTTTTGTGGTGACATCAGTTTAACACTGACGCTTTTTCCTGGGTTAATAAACAACCAAATAAACGCTTTATTTTATGTCAGTAAAAGCATCGAAAGGATTTGGGAATCCCCTAACCCCTTAACAGGGCAAATTGTTCCATCTCAACCCTCAACCCCGCCCCCAACCCCCCCTTCCAAACCCGACCGTTCTGTTGGTGCCCTTGCCAAAATCTTTGGCTGGGGCGGTCCAGAGTTCTTGCTGACAGAGAAAGAACACTGTGAAGCGAAATTTGTCTCCCGGCCCTACAAAGATCCTAGTTCGTCCTGAAGTGGTACCTCATCACCAAGTCTGAAAAAGGGGGTTCGGGTTGAAATTTTCCCCCCTTTGACGCTCTCCCCAGGCTAAAGCTCGTAGCACCTCCAGGTTGTCCACATCGCGCATGCTTTACGCTAGAGACATTTCACTAAAGGAATGTTGTGTACTAACTGCAGGGGTGCACTTTTATACTGAACACAGATGTCCTCATAACAAAAGGCATTCCAAAAACCAGCCCTTTTGTCAACTTTAAAAAAGTGTCAGCTACAAGGAAATTTTTTAAGTACATTGACTCCCTTGCCTTCACCGGACTTTTCCCGAACATCCCGAGGGTTTTCTACCATTGAACTTTTTCCCGATCATCTGTTTTACGTTAGTTGTCTGTTTTTATTTCATTTTCTTTAGGTTCCAGAAGCATATTTTTTTTTTTTTAAAGAATAGATTTTTTTTAATTTTTTTTTTTTTGGTTTTGGTATTGAAAAACCAAGGTTTCAGCGGGGGGTTTGTTTTCACAGCTTATATTATGTACTTGCAAAGTTTTGTTTTTTTTTATTAATATGAATCTGACCCAGTGGCTAAGGGTTCATTGTTTTTTTATTCCCCGTCTGTCCCTTTTAAATTAAATTTTTTCCCCATATAATTTTTTCCTCTTTTCCTCCCCCTTCTTACATACGTCCTGTTTCCTCTTGTTCATCCAGCTTGGTTAAGCAGACTTATGATCTTCCTGTGTGTAGCTTGTGTTTTGACCGCATGGCATACAGTTTTTCAAGGTAAATCCATTAAACCGGGACTTAAAAAAAATCCATTGCATCTTTCTAATGAACTGGCTACAAAGCTGGAAATTTTGCAGCGATTCCTGTTACCATTAGTTATATGGAAACCTCCACAACCTCTCGGGCTTTCTCTAACGTATATCTTGGGAGAATCCCCCGCTTTATCTGGCAGGGTTCATCAAAAGATGTGATTAAATTTGTGGAATATTTAAACAAAAATCAAGAGAATCTTAAATTTACATATGAAACTCACGATACCCATATCACATTTCTGGATTTGGATCTAACGGGAGATCCAAGTGAGGGGAAAATCTTCACTAAAACCTACAGAAAACCAATTTCTGGTAATGGTCTTTTGTGCGTTTAAAAACGTCCCCCCAAGCATTTTACCGTATTTCCCCTTGGGAGAAATTTATCCTGCTAAACGAAACCTGCAATCGATACACCCTTGAAAAGGGGAAAGAAACACTATTCATCACAGATTACTCCAACGCGATTATAAACCCAATGTCATTTACAAAGCTAGGGTACAGGCTGACAATAGAGACAGGACAGAATTGTTACTAAATAAAAAACACCAATAAAATAAGGATACTTTTAACATCTGTTTATACTACACAATATAGCGGTCAGTTTCAGGAAGTTTACTGTTTCACAGGAAATATTTTCCCCATGCTCAGCTTAACAAACACTATAAATTTTACAAAAAATTAATTTTCCCTTTTACCACCACAAACCCAAATTTCACCCATTTTATTCCTAAAAACCTTTTTTTAACCCCTGGATGGTAGATTTTTTGGGGGGGGGGGGTTCTTTTCAAATGTGGCACTGTAGATTAAATCTTTGAAATTTTAGGGTAAAGGGTAATTTTTTTAAAATCAAATTAAAAGGAAAAACCTTTCTTTTTTCATCTTTCCTAAACTGCCCAGCGACATGTTTTTCTCCAATCTGGTTGTGATGTTTTTACAAATAAGGTTTTCCCAAAAAACCAAAAGCTTCAATCGCATTGGGAAAACCAACGTCTATGACAAAAATGAGTTCCGAAATTATCTGGGGTTTCCCCTAGAATTTTTTGGAGTTACTTCGGAAACATTGAAAAAACTTTAAAGTTTGAGCCATAGGGGAGACCCAAACCGTTACGTGGGGGTGACGGAAAAAGCTTTAAACAAATGGGAAGCATTTGGACCTTGTATTGGACACACGTTTTCCACAGGGATAAATTTTAAAAGTTGATCTTATTTTTGTAGGGGAGCCCTTATTTCTCATTTTAATTGTGTATAGCATATGTCATACTTAACGTGTGTCTTATTTAAAAGGGGCATACATCTGTTTTCAGACATTAGGGTTGATTTTAAGGGGTTTTTGCTTTTTGTTTCGGAAGTGTAAATATTGAAGGGCTGGTATCTGCAATGTTTTACGATTAGGGCCATTTTAACCCGGGCCTGAAACGCGTAAAACGAGCAGCGTTACTTGTCCCCTTTTATTCTTTTAAATTTTTTTTCAATAAAAGTGCATCTTTTTAAAACATTTACGTATCCTGAGCACGAGTGCCCGGATTTCCCCCGTTTTTCTTTTCAGAAAAAACCACAAAACCATACGGGGAAAAGGACAAATACAAAAATACTGAATAAAAAAACCCTTATAGATCATCCATGAGGGGGTGATTGCTAGCATTATAACTGCATATAGATAAGGCTTACATAGGGTGCCAATTATACAGTTACGCGTGGTTCACCATGCTGGCTTAGAACCAATTAATGACGCCCTTACTACAGGATTGAGCGGGTTCTCCAGCATATTTCAAGTGCCCAACACAAAATACTGACACCCTCAGCTCTCCACTATTACAGGGCAAAACTACCTACTGGAAAAATATCAAAAAATAAGTTATTAGTCGATATTTTAGCCAAAAGACGCAAGCTCACAACCAATGTCAAGGGTTATGCAGTGTACTAAGCACCGTAGTAACCAAGTACACCAATAACCATGTGGAGTAGTAACTAAATGTACAATCAACATACAGAAAGATCCCTGTGAAGTATAAGCCAAGTAAACCACATACACACAGGAACTATGTGCACTAATAACCATGTGCAGTGGTAACCAGGGGCAGGATTCCATACTAGAGTGTATGGAAAGGGGTTTTGTAAACTGGACAATCCCTTCAGTGAACAAAAAATTAAGATCTAAATGACCAGACACGTTTATAGCGATCTTTCACATGGTCCTAACTCGCTTTTTTTTTCTTCCTTAGGACACATACTGTAATACTTTCTTCTTGCACATCCTCAATTTTACAAAAGTTTCAACACCATGTACAATGTACAGACAACAAAAATGTCATGATTTGGAAACCTCCTAAAACCATATTTTATTCAGAACACATGTTGTAGACCGCAAAGGTGCTCGATGTCCTAGTGGGGGGTCAAATCAGTATATTGAATGACACGTGCCAGAGAAAGAAATCACAAACTGACAACCAGCCATCTTGGTTACTTCTTCACACAACAGGGTGTGTCTGGACAGAGGCGCCATCTTGTGGGTGAAATAGACATTTCACCTAATACATTCCATAACACAGATCACAAGTTGAAAGTTAGACATTTTTCCATTTTATTTAAAAAAACTCATTTACAAATTGATGGCAGCAACACATCTGTAAAAAGTTGGGAAAGGATCAATAAAAACCTGGAAGGTTAATGAAAAATAGCGAAATCATAAGACTGCATAAAAGAAGAAGAGTTCTCAGAAACAAAAATGGTCAAAGACTCACCAATTGATGAAAAACTGCATCTAAAAATTGTGGAACAATTTCAGACAAATTTTCCGCAGGGTGAAATTGCAAGAGTCAAAAAGTCAAAAGGACGAGCAGAATTCCAAGTGCACAAGGGACAATGCCGACAGTCAATATTGGGTAAACCTGATCTACGGACCCCCAGCAGCACTGCATTAAAAGTAACCATGCTTCAATCATACAGATCACTGCGAGGACTCAGGAATCGCTGTGCAATCCATGAGGGCAAATTAAAGCTCTGTTATGTCAAGAGGAAGCCACATATCAACAATCTAGAAACTCTGCCTTCTCTGGTACAAAGCTTGTTTAAAATGGACAGAAGCAAAATGGAAAGCTGTTCTGTGGTCAGATGAATCAAAACGTGAAATTCTTTATGGAAACCATGGAAGCCATGTCTTGTGGACTCAAAAGGAGTGGGAACATTCAGCTTGTTATCAGCGCACAGTTCCAAAGTCTACAGTTTACACATCATGAAAGGCACTATCATTGCAAAGCACTATACATATGCTTACATTCACACAATAGGGCACATTAATTAACACAATGACATCAGAGTTCTGGTATAATTTGTGCCAAAAATGATGGTGTACAAGCTTCCAACCAAAATTATGATGTGTTTTAGACAGTTTCTAGACAATTCTTTGCCTCGTCTGACAAAGGGGCGTGATCTCAATAAAAAGAGGATGGCTTCAAAGAAAGGGATGTGCCTCAGTACTTCATGACATAGACTGGGAGCAGCTATTGTCAAACAATGATGTGGAAGCTAATTGGCTTTATATACACTTTAGGGTATTATATCGCACAGTTTATTCCTATAGGTAATACGTATAGGCGATTTAAAAGTAAATCCAACATGGCTCATACCTTCTGTTAAAAGGGCAATAAATAATTTTAAAAAGAGTAGTTAGAAAAGTCAGAGGGGTGAGCATTAACCAAAAATTAATCCCTTACCGTCCAGTCAGTGTTGACATCCCTGACAGAGCAACATTTTTTAAATCTGAAATGTCAGTTTATATGGGAATAACTTTTTGATACTTTTACCTTTCCATGTGATTCAGAGATTGTTTTCTCGTCACACATTGTGCTTAGTTAGTAAAATATTTTTGTTTATTTGTGAAAAATATCAAAATGTCGTGAACATTTTGAAAAATTCTTAGGGCATGTTCCCACGGCAGTGGACAAATACCGGCCGGTTTGCTGGCCGGTATTTGTCCGGTTTTGCGGCCGTCCCCTCGCCCCTCCCATTGAGTTGTTCATATTCTGTCCGGAAACCGGACGGAAGAATGAACACGTTCAATGTTTTTCCGCCGGGCGGAAAACCCGTGCAATGGGGACTGCTGCACGGGTTTTCCATAAAGCACAATTGTGCTAATTTTCGGCCGGTCTTTCAGGCGGTCTGAAAAACCGCAAACTGGCTGAAAAACCGTGCCGTGGGGACATGCCCTTAAAGTTCAAAAATTTCTGCATGTAAGACCGTTATTCTACACAAAATAGTTTATAGCTTGCATCTACCATATGTCCACTGTAGGTTGACATCACTTTTTAAATGTCTTTTTATTCTTTTATAACATTAGGGGCTCAGAAATTTAGTCATTTTTCACATTTTCAAGAAAATTTGCAACATAGATTTTTTTAGGGACCAGTCCAGTTCTGATGTGGCTTTGAGGGGCCTGTATGTTAGATACCACCATAAATGACTCCATCTAAGAAACTACACCCCCTAAAGTATTCAAAACAACATTTAGGAAGTTTATTAACCTATTAGGTGTTTCACAGAAATTGAAGCAAATAAAAATTTCACTTTTTTTAGCAGATTTTCAATTTTTATCCATTATTCACTGGAACACGGTAGATGATAACAGTGAAATGCAACTCAACATAGATTCCCCCATTTCTGCCATTTTTAGAGACATCCCACATGTGTCCCTAGTGCGTTATTTGACTCAACCACAAGTCTTAGAATAGGAGGAGCACCTACTGGACCTTTGGGTCTCATTTTGATTACGATTTTATTTAGGCACCATTACAGGTTTACAGACATCCTAAAGTGCTAAAACTAAATAAAGACCCCTAAATAGACCCCATACTCGAAACTACACCCCTTAAGGAATGTATTTAGAAGTATAATGACTATTTAAACCCCACAGGTGTTTTTACAAAAAAGTTTAGCATTGTGAAAATTAAAAATTTGTTTCCAACAATCTGCAATTTTAGCTGAAAACATTTTATTTTACAAGGAATCCTGAGAAAGAGGCAAGCATCGCAAAATTTGTCATGCAATTTCTTCCCAGTTCGGCAATACCCTGCATGTGGGGGTAAACTGTTTGGGCACATGGCAGGGTGTACAAGAAGGGAGCACCATTTGTCTTTTGGAACGCAGATTTTGGTGGGGCTATGTTGCATGTATACAGCCCCCACAGTACAGGAACAGGTGAAACCTTCCAAAAGTCACCCCATTTTGGATTCAACACCCCTCATGAATCTCATCTAATGGTGTATTGTGCATTTTGGGTGCACAAGTGTTGCTTGGTTTTTTTTAGGATTGGGCCATGAAAATGGCTGAAAAAAACATCAGTTCCGGCACTGTTTTAAGGGTTTAATTTTTACAATGTTCGCCATGCGGTATCAATGACAGGGTAACTTTACTATGAGGGTCGGTACAATTACAATTATATAAATTTTATATAGTTTTTTATGTTTTATTACTTTAACTGAACAGAAATGCATTTATAAAGAATAATGTTTTTATGTCGTCATAGTCTGATAGTCATAACTTTTTTACTTTTCTGTATATGGAGCTGACTAAGGGCTTGCTTTTTGCGGGATGAGTTGACGTTTTTATTGGTACCATTATGGGGTTCATATGATGCTCCAGTCACCTTTTATCAAGGTTTTTAAGAGGTGTTTTAAACTAAATTTAGCATTCCTGGTAGTGTTTTTTATTTTGTACAGCAGTCACCGTGAGGTATAAATGACATGCTAGCTTTAATCAGCAGGTTGATGCAATTACAGCGATACCCAATTTGTATATTTTTTATGTTTTACTGCTTTTACACAATAAAAACACTTGCATTCAGAAAGGAAAACACATTCTTGGATCGCCATAGTTTGAGAGCCATAACTTTTTTATTTTTCTGTGTTTGGAGCTGTGTATGGGCTTGTTTGTCACGGGATGAGTTGGTGTTTTTATTGGTATCATTTGTGTGGGGACAAGGCTTTTTGATCACTTTTAAATCTGTTTTTGGAAGGCAGTGTGAAGAAAATACTGCAGTCTTAGTATTGTTTTTTATTTCTAACAGCGCTCCCCATGCAGGATACGTGATAAGTTAGTTTTACTCTGTGCGTCAATATGATTATGGCGATACCCAGTTTATATAGTTGTATTTATGTTGACATGCTATAAAAAAAAGTTTTTATTATGTAAAACAATATTTATGCATAGCTATCTTCTGATTGCCACAACTTTTTTATTTTTCAGTATACAGAGCTGTGTAAAGGCTTTTTTTGTGGGATGAACTGATGTGTTTCATTGGTACCACTAAGGCATTTACAAAAGATGGGCAAATTTCTCAAAAATTCAATTCACTGAGTTCTGCGAATTTTATGACAAAAATCGTTTAGACTTGAATCGTGT
The DNA here is from genome assembly GCA_025379985.1 of Phyllomedusa bahiana. Lineage (NCBI taxonomy): Eukaryota > Metazoa > Chordata > Amphibia > Anura > Hylidae > Phyllomedusa > Phyllomedusa bahiana. Next base: position 131,837 of record JAODAL010005145.1, on the reverse strand, counting down.
TAAAAACAGCTACTTCCTGGCTGCAGAGAGCCTGTAGGGTGTTGTAGAACATTGTGCCATGCTCAAATATGCATAGAGAGCCAGGTTTGGTCTTCATACAATGTTGTGTTTTAGTATGACACGCACATGACAGCCGCCAGTACTAGTATCGCTTCACTCTTCACTTCTCTGGGCACTTACAGGGGCAAAACTGACCAAATAACTGAAGTGGGAATGCAGCCTGACAAGGTAATGTCATCGCCAGCTGGAAAGAACCGAGCTGAGGGCTAAGATCCTACAATACCGTCAAAGAACACAATAGTAGGTTTCTGGAGCCGACACAGGTCACAGCACAGTAAGGGGACGTCACAGCAGGGGTCACTCCACGAGGCCAGAGCTTTAAACCTTCACCAGATGATTCCACTGAATATGACACAACCTCTTCTGTTAAACGACAGAGTGTGAAGGTGGCAACAACATCAGGAGCCCACACAGTGGCACAATGACAAATTCTGGAGGTGGCAGCAACATCAGGAGCCCACAGAGTTGCAGAATGACACAGTGTGGAGGTGATGGCAGCAACAGAAGCAGCATGAGGTCAGAGAGTGGCACAATGACAAATTCTGGAGGTGGCTGCAACATGAGTAGGCCACAGAGTGGCACAATGACAGAGTGTGGAGGTGGCAGCAACATGAGTAGGCCACAGAGTGGCACAATGACAGAGTGTGGAGGTGGGTTGCAATACCAGTCCCTGGCAAAGATGGTCGGTGGCAGATGGAGCAGCTGGCAGCAGATGTGTGGCATCAGGCGGGTGGCAGCATCAGAATAGTAGCTGAGGCAGGTAGTTAGAATCCAGACTCATTTCTCACATTTTTGGTGAGGCGTCATGGCTGATCTAATCTGATGGATAAGGCATTGGTGTGTGGAAATCCTGGCCGATCCACACCTGATTCATCTTGACAAAGGTCAGTCTCTCCACATTCTGGGTGGACAAGCGGGTTCTCCGCCGCTCTGAATAACCGCTCTGATGCCACACTACTGGCCTGGCAGGACAGCTTCTCCAGTGCAAACTCGACAAGTTGCAAACACACATCCAGTTTGGCTGCCCAGTAGTCCAGCGGATCTTCTACCTGGGGTGGCAGAGTGCTGTCCAAGTAGGCCACCACCTGCTGGTTCAGTGTCTGCTCCAGGTCCTGCTGCTGCTGGCGAGTGCTCTCCTCACTAGGCGGGTGAAGGAAGCTGGTCATCAACAACTCCAGACTTAGGCTGCTGCTAATAGAGCTGCTACTGCTCCTAACCCTCCCCCACCTCCCCACAGCAGCCATGGCAGTGGTACGTGAGCGATGAGGAACCCCTGGTCAGACCTGTCTGAGGATGGACGATGGCACTCATGGGCAGCGGCCAACTGACTACGGAGGATTTCTTGATAGTACGCGAGTTTCTCCTCCCTCTCGGCAGCTAGAAAAAAGGCTCCCATTTTGAACTGCTAGCGAGGGTCCAAGAGGGTGGAGAGCCTGCAGTCATCCTTCTGCCAGATGGTGACTATTCAGCTGTCACTAGCCAGGCAAATCAGCATGCTGCGGGCCATCTGCACAACTGACTCTGAAGGACTCCCTGCCTCCATCTCCACTGTATACGGTCACGGTGCTTCTGGGCCATCTGCCTCGTCTTCCTCATCTCCATCTACCTCCTCCAGCTGCTCCTGCTCCTCCTCTACTGTCACCTAAGTAGAAAAACCACTCATTTTGCCAGACACTGCTCTGCTCCGATGTCCTCCTCCTCCTCCTCCTCTAGTTCAGCCGCCACCGGACTCATATGGCCGTGAGATGTAGTTGCCACGTCTCTACTCCCCTGTCCAGACAGATTTTGCAGCATCTGTTCCAGGACATGAAGCAGTGGAATGATGTTATTCATCCTGTAGTCCTGGCGACTGACAAATAACGGGGCCTCTTCAAAGGGCCTGAGCAAATGGCAGGTGTCACGCATGAGCTGTCACTGGCTGACATCAAAATTACACAGGGGAGTACTCCTGTCCGCTTGGAAAAAATCGTTAATGGCCTTTCTCTGTTCATAGAGTCGGTTCAACATATGGAGCCTGGAATTCCAGTGGTTGGAAACATCGCATATCAGCCTATGTTGGGGAGGCCGTTCTGCCGCTGCAGCTCAAGGAGGGTGTGCTTACCTTTGTAAGAATGGATAAAGTGCATGCACAGTTTCCTGCCCATTTTTAGAATGTCTTGCAGATGGCTGAAAGATTTCAGGAACTTTTTCACAACCAGATTGAACACATGCGCCATGCAGGGCGCATGGGTCATCCCTGCAGCGTGGACACCATGTTCCTCCCATCGTCTGTCAGCATGGTTCCGATTTGCATTTGTCACGGAGAAAGCCACACATTGATTTCGTGTTGCATGATGCGGAGCAGTTCCTCTCCTCTGTGACTTCGTTCGCCCAGGCAAACCAGGTGTAGAAATGCGTGACACTGCTGTGCCCTACACATGTGGTCTGATGGAGCAGCACTTGTGGAGGCTGAGGTGGTGGTGGAGGAGGAGGCGGACAATGGCGCAGGAGCAGCAGTTTGACAACGTGGAGCAGAAAGCGGCGTCTCCTGTCCAAGTTGCTGGTGTGGCTGGACAGGAAGCACATTCACCCAGTGAGCCATAAAGGACATGTACTGGCCCTGACTGTAGTTACAGCTCCACACGTCCACGCTGCCGTGCACCTTGGAAGACACCGATGGGCTCAAGGACTGGCCCACCTTCTGTTCTACATATTTGTGCAGGGCTGGTACTGCCTTTTTTAAAAGAAATTACGGCTTGGGACTCTCCACCTCAGCTCTGCATAAGCCATTAGTTCTCAGAACGGTGCAGAGTCGACCACTTGGAAGGGAGGGACTGCAGTACCAACAACTTGGACAGGAGTACGGTCAGCTTCTGCACCTTAGGATGGTTGGACGCATACTGTTGTCTCTTGGCAATCGCCTCGGTGAACGACTGCTGGCGCCATGAGTGGTGAGGAGCAGGAGCATCTGGACCGGTAGATGATGGCAAAGACAAACAGCTCCCTTCTGCAGAGGTGGTGGAGCCTTGACTGGCTGAAATGGCATGCATGCCACTGGGTGCTACTGCTGTTGCTGCGGCGACAGGATGGACCACCACATCTGAGACACGTTTCTCCCAGGCCACCAGATGGTGATGCTGCATGTGTTGACGCAGGGCCGTGGTGCCAGCGTTATCTCCCTGGCCACGTTTCACTTTCTGCCCACAGATTCTACATATACACATGTTTGGCTCCTCCGGTGTCTTAGTAAAAAACTGCCACACCGCCGAGTAGGTGATTTTACCACCAACGCTCCGTGAGTACTACCACCGCTGCCTCGGTGAGCCCCTGTGGGAACTACTTTCTTGGACCTGCGAAGCGGGTGGTCTACCCCATGGCCTTTTGGCTCCCAACCTCGTACTGCTACCATCCTGCTGACTCCTGGCCACACTACCGACTTGCTGGCTGCGCCACTGCCTGACGCACAAGCTGACACCCTCTTCTCCTGACGATGATAATGAAGCTCTTGCTTCACCCGGCTCCCAAGTGCGATCGGCCACATCGTCATCGATTTGTGTTTGCCCGTCACTGCTATTTTCCTCAACGGTCTCAGTATGCAGAGCCTGACTGCTTGCAACATAAAATCCCATGCCACTCTCCAAATCACTACTTTCCCGCCTACTGCAAGAGGCAGCGGATGTGTGCGCCACTTCTTCGCTGCCAAGTAGCTGCTAACTGTCCTCAAAGAGTTCGTCCTCGCTGTATAGTGGCGGTGAGCCCAGACCACATAGTAGATCTCTGGCTGAGGGAACCGGATGGGACAGTGGCGCGTTGAGGACAGGTGAGGGCCGCTGACCCGCTCCCGGGCCATGCCAACTAAGGGTTGTGTCTGACAAACCCACCGACTCTTGGCTGGGGTTGTCAGATGTCATCTGGGAGGAAGTGGATGACCTAGTCAACCAATAAAGAACCCTTGGGTTGGTGGTCAACACACGGCCACTAGATGACACTGTCAATCCTGGCCTCACTGAGTCACTGCCACTCGCATGTGAAGGGCCTACCACCTGTCTGTCTGACATACTGTTTGATCAAAAAATTACAGTCTCTGTTTGATGAAGATGTCTGTATATGATAAATACATATATACCCTATATATTACTCCAAATGAACCTACTAACAACAGGCTAAATTAACCCTTGTGTATGAAATACCCTACAGAAAAGAACAGATGAAATTGAGGCGTATATGGGGCAGAAGTGCACCCACCCTGGACTTTAGGGAGGATACCCCACAAACTAAAACAAAAATGATAATGCTGGTTGAGTTAAAAGTGTGCAACTGACAACCACTTGTGAAGCTCTTTTGCCCCAGTCGCTGATAAAAGCAGTTTGTTTTATAATTAATTCAATAGAGCAGCAGATAGATGCTTATGCCAGGACAGACAGTGAGAAGTGTGAGGATTTAAGATGGCTTCCGTATTTATAGGGCTGTGATGTCACAGAAGCCCGTTGGTCGCTGATTGGCTTGATGTCTGCACATGTCATTGAGGGTCCTCCTTTCTTCCTCCCAGAGTTTTCTGCCCCATGTAACGCCATGTGCTCGCAGCCATTTTACCAATAAAAAAGACGCTTCATTCCCGCAAATCACCATAAACTTCGGCTTCATGCAGAACCGAAGTTTTCCTGAAATTCGAAACGAATTCCACTTAGTTAGAATCGATTCGCCCATCGCTAGCATTTACACTACTGTTCAAAAATTTGGGGTCACTTAGAAATGTCCTTATTTTTTAAAGAAAAGCAGTTTTTTTCAATGAAGCTAACATTAAATGAATCAGAAATCCACTCTATACATTGTTAATGTGGTAAATGACTATTCTAGCTGCAAATGTCTGGTTGTTAGTGCCATATCTATATAGGTGTATAGAGGCCCATTTCCAACAACCATCACTCCAGTGTTCTAATGGTACATTGTGTTTGCTAACTGTAAGAAAGCTATTGGATATTTTAAGCACCCTTGAAAACCCTTGTGCAAGTATGTTAGCACAGCTGAAAACAGTTTTGCTGATTAGAGAAGCTATAAAACTGACCTTCCTTTGAGCTAGTTGAGAATCTGGAGCATTACATTTGTTGGTTTGTTTAAACTTGCAAAATGGCCAGAAAAAGAGAACTTACATGTGAAACTCGACCGTCTATTCTTGTTCTGAGAGATGAAAGCTATACCATGCACGAAATTGCCAAGAAACTGAAGATTTCCTACAACAGTGTGTACTACTCCCTTCAGAGGAGAGCACAAACAGGCTCTAACCAGAGTAGAAAGAGAAGTGCAACAATACAAGTACATTAGAGTCTCTAGTTTTGAAATCGCCGCCTCACAGGTCCTTAACTGGCAGCATCATTAAATAGTACCCGCAAAACGGCAGTGTCAACGTCTGAAGTGAAGAGGCGATTCCAGGATGCTGGCCTTCAGGGCAGAGTAGCGAAGAAAAAGCCATATCTGAGACTGACTAATAAAAGGAAAAGATTCATGTGGGCTAAAGAACACAGACATTGGACAGAGGAAGATTGGAAAAAAAGTGTTATGGACGAATCGAAGTTTGAGGTGTTTGGATCACACAGAAGAACATTTGTGAGACGCAGAACAACTGAAAAGATGCTGGAAGAGTGCCTGACGCCATCTGTCAAGCATGGTGGAGGTCATGTGATGCTCTGGGGTTGCTTTGGTGCTGGTAAAGTGGGAGATTTGTGCAAGGTAAAAGGGATTTTGAATAAGGAAGGCTATCACTCCATTTTGTAACACCATGCCATACCCTGTGGGGGGCGCTTGATTGGAGCCAATTTCATCCTGCAACAGGACAATGACCCAAAGCCACCTCCAAATGATGCAAGAACTATTTAGGGAAGAAGCAGGCAGCTGGTATTCTATCTGTAATGGAGTGGCCAGCGCAGTCACCAGATCTCAACCCCATTGAGCTGTTGTGGGAGCAGCTTGACCGTATGGTTCGCAGAAAGTGCCCATCAAGCCAATCCTACTTGTGGGAGGGGCGTCTGGAAGCATGGAATTGCTACAAAGGGAGCATTCTTTGACGAAAGCAAAGTTTGAAGTAGAAAATGATTATTTCAAATAAAAATCATTATTTCTAACCTTGTTAATGTCTGGACTATATTTCTATTCATATTGCAACTCATTTGATAAATACAAGTATCAGGGAAAACACAAAATTGTCTGGGTGACCCCAAACTTTTGAATGGTAGTGTATATGACTTTTTGATAGTTTTTTATTCTATTTTATGTGCAGCGAGATCAACAAAAATCGCCATTCTGTTTTTTGGGGGGCGGTTTTACGGCGTTCATTGTCCGGGTTAAATATTGTGACGGATTTATAGGGTAGGTTGTTACTTGCTTGGCGATACCAAATATGCATACTTTATTTATTTTTTATCTTTTTTGGGGTGATTGACATTTCTAAAGGGAAAAAGGGTGGTGTACGTGTTTTTATTTTATTTTTTGTGTTTTACTTTTCTTGTACTTTTTTGTTACTCTTTTTTGTACTTGTCCTCATAGTGGACTTGTATCAGTGATCTATAAATCACTGTTACAATGGATAGCATTACACAGCAGTACTGCTCTCCATGACAACTGTCAATCACTATGCCCGGCCATGCCCACAAGGCATGGCCAGGCATAGTGACGTCACAGGCAGCCAGGAAGCCTGTGTTAGACTTCCTGGCTGCTGGAGAAACCATCTTCAGCAGCAATTACATCACGGTGATGTCAATGGAGACACTGGGAGCTCCCTCCCTCTGTCTTTCCCTTAGCTGCCATAATAATGATTGATTGCGGCTGATAAGGGCTTAATTGCCCACAACACAGCATGGGGCAGCTAATATACAGCTGGTCCCATGCTGTGATTGTGCAGGCCCTGCTTCAGAGTAGCTTTACGTCGATTTGCGGGAAGTCACTTCTCACTAGGATGTACAGGTATATCCAAAGTCGGGAAAGGATTACAAAGAGCTCAATAAAACCTTAAAAAAAATTGATAAAATCAGCAAAAGTACAAACATGAACTCCAAAACATATAAAAGCCAAGGTCAGAGCATGTAGGACTCTTCAATAACAGTAGTGAGGAGCTGGTCACTGGAGATCAGGAGAAGACAGAGTTACTATATAGGTTCTTCAGATCTGTATATACAAACAAGGAGAAAGTAGCTGATGGTGACAGGCCCAGTGCGGAGATAGGCAGTGCCAGTACTGTTAACACATCAACTAATATAATATATTGGCTGAGTGTAGAAATGGTCCAAAACAAGTTAAATAAACTAAATTTGAATAGACACCCAAGATTTCTTAAACAACTTTGCTCCATTATTTATGTGCCTCTGTACATGATATTTAGAGATTCTCAGGTGACTAGTATAGTGCCCAGAGACTGACGCAAGGCAAATGTGGTTCCCATCTTCAAAAAGGGGTATAGGTCTTACCCAGGTAACATCTGTTGTGGGAAAACTGTTTGAGGGGCTCATAAAGGACTATATACAGGAATATGTGGCAGAATACAATATTATAAGTGATTGCCAGCATGGATTTACGAAGGACAGAAGTTGTCAGACCAACCTGATCTGGTTTTATGAAGAAGTGAGTAGACGTCTGGATAGCGTGGCCATGGCCGTTCCTTGTGGCCAGTCGCCCAGGGCCCCGCAGTGATCTCCCTAGGAAGGGCGGTACACCTACGCTCACCAGGGGTTGCCCTGTCTGCCCAACGATTAGTATCTAACTCTGCATAGCCGTTTTATAATGGATGCATAAAATTAGCAGTTGTTTAAGTGCTACAAACTAAAAATAACTATATAAATTGTATTTTGTCATAATTGTATCAACCCACGCAGTAGAAATAGTGTCTTATATACTGCATGTTGAGCGCTGTTAAATATAAAATCCCTACTAGGATCACAGTATTTTCTTCACCCTTCTTCCCAAAAGATTTAAAAATACAAATAAAAACGTCAAATCATTCCGCAAAAAACAAGCCCAACACAGCTCTGTACACAGAAAAATAAAAAAGTTATGGCTCTCAGACTATGACGATGCAAAAACATGGTTTCTTTTTGAATAAAAATGTTTTCATTGTGTAAAAGCAGTAAAACATTACAAATAATATATAAATTGGGTACCGCTGTAATCGGATCAGCCTGCTGAGCAAAGCTGGCTTGTCATTTATACCGCACGGTGACCACTGTAAAAATAAAAAACACTACTTGCTGTATTTTGTTCATCCCACTTCCCAAAAACCTTAATAAAAGGCGATCAAAAATGCCACCAATGAAAACGTCTACTTATCCCACAAAAGACAAGTCTTTATAGAGTGCCATATACAGAAAAATAGAAAAAAATGGCTGTCGGACTATGACGACATAAGAACACAATTTTTTAAAAACGCATTTCTATTGTGTAAAAGTAGTAAACATCCAAAACTATATAAAATGGATATAGTTGGAATTGTACCAACTGTATAGTAAAATTATCCTGTCACTTATTAGGCCCATAAAAGAATGGCGGAACTGCCCCCACCCACCCTTTTCACGGGCCAATGCTAAAAAAATGATAGAACACCTGTGGGCCCAAAATGCACAATACTATATGAGTTACCTGAAGGGTGTTGATTCCAAAATGGGGTGACTTTCACCTGTCCTGGTACTTTGGGGGCTTAGCAATAGCAACATGGCACCCACCAGAATCTGCATTCCAAAAGCCAAATAGCGCTACCTCCTTTATACGCCCTGATATGCACCCAAACAGCAGTTTACACCAACATAGAGGGTTTTTCCGAACTTGGAAGAAATTGTTTGATAAATTTGGGGTTTCTTTTTTTGTCAGGATCCCTTGTAAAAATTTTCACCTACAACTGTATACTATTGGAAACATTTATTTTTATTTTCACAGCCTAAAGGCTAAAAAAAATTGTGAAACACCTGTGGGGTCGATATACTCACTGCACCCCTGGATATATGATATAACCCAAATGAGTTTTTCTAGGGATGCTTGTTAAGTGTTGGCACCTAAAGAAAATGAGGCCCCAAGGTCCTGTAGGTGCTCCTCCTACTCTGAAGCTTGTGGTTGAGTCAAATAGCGCACTAGGGCCACATATGGGATATCTCTGAAAACAGCAGAATTGGGGGAATTAATATTGAGTTACATTTCCCTGATCACATCTATTGAGTTCCAGTGAATAATGGATATAATTTAAGGGAGACATGTATGAACGGGCCTGCACCATTTTTTGCAGTATCTTGGGGCTCTGTCATTGAAGTCTGATGCTGTTTTAATGGGTAGAAATCAATAGGGTTAGAAATAATGTGTAACTGGATAGAAAACTGGCTGTCGGGTCGTACTCAACGAGTGATAGTAAATGATTCCTACTCTGAATGGTCCCCAGTTATAGGTGGATTACTCCAGTACTGGGAATAATGAGTGTAGAATAAGTTACTATGTATGAACCTGTCGTATCCTGGTGAATAAATGTGGTGCATTGTAAGTGGTGCGCAGCACAAATGTGGCGCTTCACAAGAGGCACAGGTCCTGTGCTACAAATGTGTATAAACGCTCGACGGAATTCCTGACTGACAGCTGGGGCCATGCTAGACAAACTTATTGCCAATCGGCCCAAAAAAAGCAATAATTTCCCAAATAACAATACTAACGCGATGCAAACTAAGTTATGATAATGATAAAACTAGATACAATTATGTCATATAAATCTAATATCAAATTTAATATATACATATTATAAAATTAAATTAAAAAAACAGTACAGCATCTATGATAAATCCTGTTTTCAATCGGGTGGTTATGGAGTTATTGTAGTATTATCATTGATTACAAACATATGACAGCAGGGTAGAAGTAATTAAAAGTAATAAAAAGTCTGCTAGTGATGTTACCTGCTGAACCTCAAGTGTCAGCGAGCCCTCGGGAGCTGGTTACTGCTGTGTATAGAACATAGGCTGAGAGAAGAAAATAACATTTCGACAGTGATCAATATCTGATTAACATTCATTTAAAGGGGTTTTGCCACGAAGTAAAATTGATGTGCGAAGTTTGCAAATGAAATAACAAACATTTTCACCATTCATCATTATTAAAAATTCTGGACAGTTTGTGTTTTAGCTGCTCGTTTAGTGATCCATTGTTTACAGCTCGTCTCCAGGGGATACGACCAGAGCTAAGAGCTCTTCAGTCCTGGTCGCACATGCTCAGACATCACCTCTCCTCTCAGGCAGCTACTGAGTGTTCAAACCCCAGGTGCTGTCATTCTCCTCCTGTCCTCTGTACTCCATAGTAATTAGTCAAACACTGCAAATAAATAAAAAAGAAACCTCAATGAGGTCTGTGCATTGATAAAGAGAAAAAAAAAAACAGGTTTGGGTCCTGCAGGGATTTGAACCTAGGACCCGTGTGCCTGGAGGCAAAAAAATTACCTCTGAGCTACTCACACCGGCGATGTAAAAAACCTTACCTGCAGAAAATCCGTTCAGTGTGGACTGCTGAACGGATTTTCTATTAAAGTCTATCAGGATGGTTAACAGTCGGTTTCCAGACGGTTTTCAAATCCGAAAGCAGTCTGTAAATCTGACTGAAAATCCTGCCGTGGTTAAATGCCCTTCGGGTATGTTCACATGGCTTATTTTCTAGCATAATTGCACGCGTATTTCGGCACACATTGCACTTAGCACGCGGCGAAATGCACACCGCAATTACGGTAGTTCATACCTCACATAGAGAACTATGGATTACCAGTCGTCCCCCCCGCACGTAAAATACAATCGTATTGTACGCTCAGAGGGAGAATTGACATGTGAATTGTTAGCAGCTAATATGCGCTGCGAACAATGCATATCTATGGGGCCGGCACCCAGCCGCCCCCAGCCTGCCCCTCCTCCCCATGCTTTGGAATTACGCGCTGATCAGTGTGTGGTTCCAAAACACCGGGTGTATTGCGGCGCATACTATACACACCACAATAAGCCGAGTGAACATGTCCATTAGAAAACCCCTGCAAACAGTATGTCAGCGCAGTACTCAAATGTATCAAGGCTGTATCTCGATAGCATGCTTTCCACTTCTACTGTTTGAGTTAGCTAGAAGAAACAATTTAGCGAGATGTTTTTTGTGGATGCCCAGAAAACCCTTTTGAATCTCAAAGTGCAGAATATTTAATCTGCATAAAATTGGCTGATATTGCATCAAAAATTGTACCAAAACTTGCTAACACCTATTTCTATGAACATCTGTGCAGACTTCACCTCTTTGAAGTCCTGTTTTGGTAACATTCTTGCAAAAGCTAAGCTATTGGAAAGCATTGATGATTCAGCAGTACTTCGATTTGTGAAAAACTAATAACCAATGGGACTAGTTAATGGTAGTAACTAGTCCTCGAGTAGTGTCCACGAAATCTTGCCTGATTCCGTGCGATACTGGAAAACTGGACAATATATTTTACCAAAAACCTTTAAAACATGTCTATTTGGTAGCCAGAACTGGCACCCATAGTCGTAACTGACCAACAGGTGGCAGTGCTGGCCTATTCAACTCTTAGGCTATGTCTACATGGCAATGTTAAAATGCCATTGGAAATCAAACAGTATTTTAACATTGCCGTACCGTGGTCGGTTTTTGGACGGCCCAGTACATAGAACTGTACTAGAATCCACAGTAATATGGCAGATTATGGAACACATCCTATAAACTGGCGGTTTACAATCCGACAATAGAAAATCCGTGCAGTGTAGACTACAGCTCGGATATCTATTACGGTCTATGGGCACTGGTCACAGTCAGATTTTTGCTGAATCCCCTTAAACATTCAACCAAAAACCAGTGTCCTATAGATATTGCCTCAGGGTATGTTTGTTCACTTTTATGTTTATTTCTGCCACATACTTCACTTTTTATTGATGCAGAACCCCGTGCCAGCTCCCAAGGCATTTTCTGTGTTGAATCCTGAATAAGTGAGATTTTTTTTTTTCAATTAAAACAAAGGGACGCATATTATAGCTTCTTCTCCTGCAAACTCTATGTCATTTTACACATGAAAACGATACTGTGTGAACTTAGCCTAAGATACAACGTAGGCCTAAAACAAATCCCCATACAAGTGAAACCCATGCCAAACTGCAGATAATACTAAAGAAAATTCAGACGGGGCAAATCCATGAGGCCAGCAATTCACAGTGGAAAATTGTCAAAACGCAAAATTGTTACAGTGATAGAAATTCCCATATGGCACATGACTTCTTGATATGGGATGGACCCCCACTCACTACAAATTACCCAAGCTACCATATATATACACTTCTGAATAAATACACAACACATCATTTTGGTGTTAAATGGCCACAGCTTTATTTAACCCCTTACCGTCGCAGCTAGTTCTCTGACAGAGCCCCATTTTTTACATCTGACATGGTCACTTTAGGTGAGAATAACTTTTTGATACTTTTACTTATCCATGTGATTCAGATATCTGTTGACTTGTTAAATATTGTGCTTTAAGTTAGTAATGAAATTTTGGTCCATACAATCCTTGTTTGTGAAATATATCAAAATGTCGTGAAAATTTAAAAAAAATGTGCCATTTTCAAACCTCAAAAATTTCTGCATGACAGATAGTTATTCCACTCAAAAAAATTCTTTTTTTTTGTTTTTTACGACATTACGAGGCTTCAAAATTTAGTAGTAATTTTTCACATTTTCAAGAAAATTTGAAACATTTATTTTTTATGGACTGTCCAGTTCTGAAGTGGCTTTGATTGGCCTGTATGTTAGAAACCCCTATAAATGACTCCATCTAAGAAACTACAACCATTAAAGTATTCAAAACATCATTTAGGAAGTTTATTAACCCATTCAGTGTTTTACAGAAATTGAAGAAAGTAGAGGTGAAATTTCAATTCTTTGGCAGATTTTCTAATTTTTATCCATTATTCACTGGAACACAGTAAATATGAACAGGGAAATGCAACTCAGTATCGATTCCCTCAATTCTGTTGTTTTTAGAGTTCTCCTATGTGGCCCTAGTGCGCTATTTAGCTGAACAACAAGCCTCAGAGTAGGAGGAACACCTACCTGGCCCTGGGGTCTCATTTTCATTACAATTTACTTTAGGTGTCATTTCAGGTTTGTGGACGCCCTAAGGCACTAAAACTTAATAAACACCCTTAAAAAGACCCCATATTGGAAACTACAGCCCTTGAAGAATATATCCAGGGGTGCAGTGAGTATATCGACCCCACAGGTGTTTAAAAATAAATGTTAGTGTTAAGCTGTGAAAATGAAAATATATTCTTTTTTTTTAAACAATCTGCAATTTTAGCTGAAAATTTTTAATTTTTAGAAGGAATCCTGAAAGAAACACCCCAAAATCTGTTACTCAATTTCTTCCAAGTTCAGCAGTACCCTATATGTGGGTGTAAACTGCTGTTTGGGCGCATGGCAAAACATACGAGGGAGGGAATGCTATTTGGCTTTTAGACCGCAGATTTTGGTGGGGCCATGTCGCATTTCCAAAGCCCCCAAAGTACCAGAACAGGTGAAACCTTCCAGAAGTCGCCCCATTTTGGATTCAACTCCCCTCATGGATCTCACCTAGTGTATTGTGCATTTAAGGCGCACAGGTGTTGAATTTTTTTTTAGCATTGGGCCATGAAAATGTGGGGAAAAAATACAGCATTCACCATGCGGTATAAATAACAAGATAACTTTGCTATGCAGGTCAGTACAATTGCAGTGATTTTTTATACAGTTTTTTTTATGTTTTATTACTTTTACACAATAGAAATGCGTTTCTGAAAAAGTTTTTATGTCGTCATAATCTGAGAGCCATAACTTTTTTATTTTTCTGTATATGGAACTGATTAAGGGCTTGTTTTTTGCAGGATGAGTTGAAATTTCTATTGGTACCATTAAGTGGTGCATATGATGCTTTGATCACTTTTTATCAAGGTTTTTGTAAAGCATTTTGAACAGAATTGTAACAGCTCATGCTGCGGTCCGACTCCCAGACCACAGGCACGTCCGTTACCCGGTTGCTGGTCGTCCCCACGCTGTGCCCAGGGCTGCTGTTCACTCCCGGTTCCTGCCTGTCCCGGGCTCACCTGCTCCCGGGCTTTTTAAGGATGCTGTTTCCTGCACTCCGCGCCCAGTTGTTGGTGTCTATATCCTCGTTTGGTTTTGCATACATTTCACAAGCCATCGCTGTTCTACCTTCCATACCTATTTATTTCCTGCCTGACCTTTGTCTGCTGATAGTTCCAGCCATGCCTGCCAGTCCTCCTGTGCTGCCTCTCTGCATTCAAGCCTGCTCTGTATCATCCTCTTTAGCTGTCACTGCCAGAGTCTACGTTGGGGGTAGCGACCTGGGGGTTATCCTGCAGCAAAGTCCTTCCCGCTTTGCAGCGGGCGCCGGTAATGACAAGGGGCCTCTTAGACTCCGCTCCTCGGCATAGACTTTGCCAACTCTGTGCGGTGACCAGTGGATCCACCATCCTCTCTTCTGAGATGCGTGACAAGAATCAATAATCCTGCTAGTGTTTTTCATTTATATATTTTACAATAGTTACTGTGTGGTCTAAATGACATGTTAGCTTTTCTCAGCAGGTCGATACGATTACAGCGATACTCAATTTGTAGTTTTTTTTATGTTTTACTGCTTTTACACAATAAAAACACTTTTTTATTCAGAAAGGAAATCATGTTTTTGCATTGTCATATTATGAGAGTCATAACTTTTTTTATTTTGCTGTGTATGGAGCTGTGTAGGGGCTTGTTTTTTGCGGGATGAGTTGATGTTTTTATTGGTATCATTTTTGGGGGATAAGGCTTTTGATCACTTTTAAATCCATTTTTTGGAAGGCAAGGTGAAGAAAACACTGCAATCCTAATAGTATTTTTTATTTGTATTTATGCAGTCACCAAGCAGTATCTATGCTTAAGTACTTTAAAAAAAATGAGTGTTTTTAGTGGGTAGAGCAATTTTTATGTATCGCTATCTTCTAATGGCCAGTATCTTTTTGTTCTGTGTACAATGCTGTGTACTGGATTTTTTGTGGGGGATGAACTGATGTTTTCATTGGTATTTATGTGACTCCTTATTGCTTTTTATTCCATTTTATGTGCTGCGGGATAAATGAAAATTGAGTGACTTATGTGACTTTCTTTTGTTTTTATTACGGCATTCGACAGGCGGTTACATAATGTGACAGATTTATAGGTTAGGTCATTACACATGCAGCGATACCAAATATGTGTATTTTATTTATTTTTTTATCTTTTTGGAGCGATTGACATTTGTAAAGGGGAAAAGTATATATGTGATTGTGTTTTACTTTTTTGGCACTCTTTTACTCGTTCCGATAGGGCAGGGCTCCCCAACTCCGGTCCTCAAAGCCCACCAACAGGTCATGTTTTCAGGATCTCCCAGAGAATGCACTGACAATAATGAAATCACCGGTGCAATGCTGAGAAAAGCCAGAAAACATGACAAGCTCCGTTTGTGAGCTTGCACGATCCTCATGACGTACCTGTACCTCAATTTGCGGGAAACCCTTTCCGCCTATGATGTACTGGTACGTCAAATGATGGCAATGGGTTAAAACCACATTAAACCACAATCACAGTAACGAGTCAGGTACAAGTATGTACTGTATCTAGATTCACGGATACCGTGAGATCCCCCAGCTGCTGCCATACAGCAACCGATGATACAGCAGTCAAGTAATAGCATGTTATGACCTAACATTCTAGCGAAGCCAGTCCACTTCCAGGGCTCAAATGACCCCACCAAAGATCCTCACTCCCCTGGAAGATGTTACCATTACCACATCTTTCAGGCTGGCATCCAAAGCTCAGCCTGTCCACCACCATTAAGTTTAATAGCTTCTATTCGTTCAAATTGGTCCACCATAACTTGCCTGCAACATCCACCTTACTCTCCAGCCACAACACTATAGACGTGACACATCTTAAAAATCAACATTATTTTTTTTTATATTTTATATTCTTTTCAAACTAAAATCAGGCCAAGCTCCATAGAAAGTACTGAAACCCCAATTCACGATGAGGAAAAACCCCTTGTGGAAGGAACCTCTAGGGAGCCATGGCAGAAGGTTGCCCTTCCTCTGGGCACAATTTGTCCATTGTCACTTAGGGGTGTACTCACTTTTGTTGGCAGCGGCTTAGACATTGACGGTCTTGAATTATTTTGATGTCACACCAAATATACACTGTTATACAAGCTGTGCACTGACTACTTTAGATTGTATCAAAGAGTCAGATCTTCAGTGTTGTCACATGAAAAGATATAATACAATATTTACTAAAATGTAAGGGGTGTACTCACTCTTGTGAGATACTGTTAAACTCAATATAATATTTCCAAGATTTTACAAGGTAACAAATGTATTATACAGACATTTTAAAGACAGGTTAAAATAACATAATTCATAAATCAAAATCCAACAGCGTAAGCAGTTAAAAAAAAAACAACTATCAGTTATACAATAAAAAACAAGGTCAGAGCGGGCAGACACGAACATTTTTCCATTTCTTTTCCATTTCTTTTGGTGAGGAAAAGAGAACGAAACAGTGGGACAGGAAATGACATATCTTCAAAACCCCACCCTCCTAATTTTAAGACAAGCCTCACCCCAGCATAAAACCACCCAATTACATCTATAAAATAATGAATAATGCGTTCAAGCCCCTTTCCCACAATCATGTCGCAAAGTACCTCAGAGTTTTTCAATGTTCAATCTCCAGCTTTGCATATGACCACTCTGCCCCTCACCAGCAGAAAGGACCTGGTATCTCGTGGAGGTCAGAATGACCTTGCCCACGGCCTATTATAAAAATGGGCTGTGTGTTCATGTTTGAACCTTGGAACTGTTACCAGGATGATTACTGCGGTTTCCCTCAGTACTTACCTAATTACCAGGGGCGTAACTACCGGGGTAGCAGATGAAGCAGCTGCCCCGGGCCCGGGCTCTTAGGGGGCCTGAAGGCAGCTGCTGCCATGTCTGCTACCCTGGTAGTTCGGCTCCTGTGCCCACCGGCAGTGAACATACTAGTTCACTGCCGGCAGACGCGGAGCTGCGGGCCCGGCGCTTCCTACCTCTGAACGCCCCGGGCCCTCCGGCCCAAGCGCTCAAAGGCAGGACTGGCCGGTATTAACAGAGGAGAGCGGCTCACGCCCACAGTGCTGACGTGGGCTGCGCGATGATGTCACATCATTGCGCGGCCCGCGCCAGCACAAACTGGCTGGCCGGCTGCGTGGTCACATCAAGGGAGCGAGAGATAGGTGTGTAAGTGATTTCTTATTTTTTTAATATTAATGAAGACCCCTGCCTGCCTATATATTGGCCCCTATAGCCCTGCCTGTCCATATCTAGCCCCTATAGCCCCCAAAGCCCTACCTGCCTATATATATGGCCCCTATAGACTTTTCTAAGCCCTGTCTGCCTATATATATGGCCCATATAACCTACCCTATGCTCCACCTGCCTATATATATGCCCCCTATAGCCTACCCTCTGCCTTGCCTGCCTATATGGGGCCCCTATAGCCTACCCTATGCCCCGCCTGCCTATATATATTCCCCCTATAGCCTATCCTAAGCCCTGCCTACATATATGGTCCCTATAGCTACCTAAACTCTGCCTGTCTATATGGGGCCTTATAGCTACCTAAACTCTGCCTGTCTATATGGGGCCCTATACTCTACCTAAACCCTGCTTGACTGCCTATATAGGGCCCTATTGCTACCTTGAAACCCTGCCTGCCTATATGAAGACCATATTACCTACCTAAACCTGGCCTATATGGGCCCCATATAGCCTATCTAAACCCTGCCTGCCTAAATGGACCCCATATAGCCATGGGGGTAGGTGCAGGAAAAGTCAGGATTCTAAGATATTTTTGTCTAAATCTCCAGGGACAAATGGTCGGGAGATGTCATGATGGCGGACTGGACCGGATGCAGAACAAAAGGGGAAGTCAACGACTCGTCAGAGAAACATTACCTGTGAGTCACAAGATGCAACTACACTTCGATCACAGAGTCTGCAGTCTGCAGAGTCTGTGTACACTGGTATATACCACTATATGGTCACCGTATGGAGATAATAAACAGTCTGCAGAGCCTGTGTACACTGGTGTCTACCACTATATGGTCACTGTATGGAGGTAATATACAGTCTGCAGAGCCTGTGTACACTGGTATATACCACTATATGGTCACTGTATGGTGGTAATATACAGTCTGCAGAGTCTGTGTACACTGCTATCTACCACTATATGGTCACTGTATGGTGTTAATATACAGTCTGCAGAGTCTGTGTACACTGGTGTCTATCACTATATGGTCACTGTATGGTGGTAATATACAGTCTGCAGAGCCTGTGTACACTGGTATATACCACTATATAGTCACTATATGGCGGTACTAGTGGTCTTTGTGTACTGATCAGTAATAGAGTAGGGGTATTATTTAGTCACTATGTGGTGGTAATTTGTGGTCATGTTCTGACGGTGTAATCCGGTCCATATGTAGTAGGGTTATTGGTAATATTGGTTTCAGTATAGTGGGATTTGTTTGGTAGCAGTATGATGGTAATATGTATGGTGAGGTATTTGCCCCTTGTATTATCTACATTATCTAACTGCATGTCCTGGTAAATGTTTGTGGTCGGGAGCCCCATCCAAAAGTTTGCTATGGGGCCCAGGCTTCTCTAGTTACATCCCTGCTCATTACTGAGGTAAGTGGCGCATCTACAGTAGTAGCATCGATCGCACTTTCCTCAGGCTCCTCCTTACAACATAGCTGCATCACTGGGTGACATAGTGTGGGCAAAGTGCTTGGCATTGGAGCTAGCTCCAATCCCGTCTGGTGCTGTGGTCAGTAGCGACTGTGGCACGTGGATGTCTAACAAAGAGAGGAGACTCCCTCTGTCTAACCATCGACACCGTCGCAACGCAATTGTGGGGTGTCAATGGTTGCCATGGCAACCAGAAAGCAAATAATGGCCCCTGGGCATGCCATGTACAGAAGTCTATTAGGTCCTGAGACATAGTTTTATAGGCAAATAGCAGCATATTATTGTTTTGATATGTGTTACATTTAAGTCAAAAAAAGGTAAATTTATTCCTTTTGGATAGTGCAGGGAGGGGTTGACGCCCCTTTTCACTTCACTTTTTGTCTCTCATGTGCTGCTGTAGAATGCTGGCACTTGTAGTTCCACAGCTTCTAGCTGCTGTCGAACATGGAACTACAAGTGCTAGCATGCCACAGCAGCACATATTAAACACAGGTACTAATCAGCACCCATACAATTAGTACATGTGTGGTGTGGTATGCTGGCACTTGAAGCTCCACAACTACAAATGCTAGCATACCACACATGTACTAAGTGTATGGGTGATGATGCAGTACAATAATGTATTTTAAATTGGAGGTGGCTGGTTTGTTGTGTCGGGGCCAACAGTGCAAGACCAAAGAGGTGTGAGGGAGAGCTGTTGTACCAACCTGAAGACGGAGGTTCCTAGTGCAAGATGGGTGTGCGGGAAAGTAAAATAGAGCTGCTGTTCTGTGCTGTCCGGAAGACGCAGTGGGCAGAGAAAGGCTTGCGACGTTTTGATGTTATTATGGGGCGTGACTGTTTGTGACATCAGAACGCTGAGCTACGCCCTATAAGTCTCCATTTGTAACTAGGAGATGGATGTAAATTGGAACGTTGCAAGTCGGGGACTGCCTGTATTGTTGTCTTACCAGACTCACGAAAAAAACGGAATAAAAAATGATCAAAAACTCTCATGTACCCAATAATGAAACCAAAGTAAAGGTCGATGTATCCAGCAAAATAAAAAAACCCTCACACAGCTCATCCACAGTAAAAAAAAGTTATGGCTTATTGTGACATGAAAAAAATTATTATTTTGAAAGCATGTTTAAACCCTTCCCGACGTTGAACGTACCGGTATGTCTTAGCAGGAAGTGAATTCTCACAAATTGTTGTATGGGTATGTCCTGGATATTGTGCAGGCTCTCAAACAGATACCGCACGATCGCAACATGGGACCAGCTGTATATTAGCAGGCCCGATGCTGCAACCCCTTAGCTGCCGCAATATATCGCAATATTCTGAGTTTCGAGTAAAGTAGTCATCAGTTACAATTAAATCGCGGCAGCGCCATTAGAAGATGGAGGGAGCTCACTCCCTCTGTCTTACCCTTAGCTGCTGCGATTTAATTGTGGCTGACGACTGCTTCACTAGGAACCCGCAAGCTACAAAAGCTCCCGAGTTCCCTGTGATGTCACTATGCCCTGTGGGAACAGCCAGCAAAATGATTGATAGTTTTTATGGAGACCAGAACATAGCAGTTCTGATCACTATGGGGACAAGTAAAAAAAAAAAAAAAGGAAAAAGTGCAAAAAAAATAAAATAAATAAAAATAAAATTAAAACACGTACACTATTCTTCTCCCATTACAAACAGCAATCGACCCAAAAAAGATTTTTTTTAAAAATGCATATTTGGTATCGCCACGGGCATAATGACCTAGCCTATAAGTCTGTCATGTTAACCTAACTAACCCGCACAGTGAATGCCATAAAAAAAAAAACAGTCCCAGAATTGCAATTTTTGTTCATCTCGCAGCACATAAAATGGAATAAAAAGCAATCAAAAACTCATATACATGCCAACATGTTACCAATAAAAACATCAGTTCATCTTGCAAAAAAGGCCCCTACACAACTCTGTATATGGAAAACTAAAAAAGTTATGGCTATCAGAAGACAGAGATGCATAAATATTATCTTACACATTAAAAACACTTTTTAAAAGCATTCCTGCATGAAAAAAACTCTATAAATTGGGTATTGACATAATCGTATTGACCCACAGAGCAAAACTAACTTGTCATGTATAGCCATTTTCATGGCCCAATGCTAAAAAAAAACAATGGAACACTTGTGCACCCAAAATGCACAATACACCCCTAGATGAGATCCCTGAGGGGTGTTGAATCCAAAATGGGGTGATTTCTGGAAGGTTTCACCTATTCTAGTACTTTGGGGGCTTTGCAAATGCGACATGACACCCACCAAAATCTTCCTTCCAAAAGCCTAATAGCTCTCCCTCCCTTCTACACCCTGCCATGTGCCCACACAGCAGTTTACACCTAGATGTAGGGTATTGCCGAACTTGGAAGAAATTGTGTAACAAAATTTTAGGATGTTTTTTTTTTCATGACTCCTTGTAAAAATGAAACATTTTCAGCTAAAATTGCTGTTTGAAATTTTTTTTTTCATTTTCACAGCTTAACAATAAAAACCTTTGTGAAACACCTGTGGGGTCGATATACTCCCTGCACCCCTGGATATATTCCTTAAGGGCTGTAGTTTCCAATATGGGATCTTTTTAGGGGTGTTTATTAAGTTTGAGCACCTTAAGGTGTCTGCAAAACTGTTAGAAAATCATAATGAAAATGAGACCCCAGAGTCCGGTAGGTGCTTCTCCTATTCTGGGGCTTGTGGTTGACCAAACAGCGCACTAGGGCCACATATGGGATATCTCTAAAAACAGAATTAGGGGAATCAATGCTGAGGTGCATTTCTCTTGTCTCATCTACCATATTCCAGTGAATAATGGGAACAAATTTAAAATCTGCCAAAAAGGTGAAATTTTGAATTTTCATCCCCACTTTGCTTCAATTTCTGTGAAACACCTAAAGGGTTAATAAACTCCCTAACTGCTGTTTTGAATACTTTAAGGCATGCATTTTTCTAATGGGGGTATCTAACACACAGGCCCCTCAAAGTCCTGCCAGAACTGGACTAGTCCTTCGAAATATCTATGTTGCAAATTTTCTTGAAAATGTGAAAAAATTACTGTTACATTTCTAAGCCCCCTAATGTCATGAAGAAAAAAAAGACATTTTAAAAATTATGTCCACCTACAGTAGACATATGGTAGAAATATCATGAAATATCAGAGAATCTCCAGCATAATCCACACAAATATATAAAAAATATAAATTTGTTCACATCTATTACATCGTCAACAGGACAGTGGACGTAGCAAAATAACGCTGCACAAGGGCAATACTTACGGGTTACAGACTACTCCCAGTACTTGGTCATAGCCTAAGATTAAGAATTAGGAGTATTCCGTAATGTGTTATCGTTGTAAGCGCTGTCGAAAATAGAAATAGAAAAATTCTGACGCATGACACCTGCAGCTGTGCCCTCCCCATGTAGGTGGAATGGTAAAAAAAAACACAATTGTGACATCTTTTTGGAGGTGCAGTATAAATGACATCTTTATTTTGCAGGTCTTTTTTTTATTTGCTTTGCAGTGCGATTTTATGAACCCAAATACTCTTTTAATTTTTTCATCTATCAACCTGTTTTGCTTTTTGTGGACTGAAGTGTAATTTTCATGGACACCATTTTTGGATACCTGCAAATTTGTAATCACTTTTTATTCTAATTTTGGGGAGGCACCAGCAACGTTAAAGAAATGTTTTTTTTATGATGTTCGGTATGCAAATAAAGTTAAATATTAATAGAACAGGTTTTTACAGGCACAGTGATGTCTCTTTTATTGTTTTCCTGTTAAACTATTTAATTTTTTTTATATTTAAAAAAAAAATTATTTTATTTTTACTTAAAAGGGGTTTTGCCAGGACGTGCCTTATCTGCTAATAAGCAAATGTAAACAAAGCAATGCTGAGCTAAGAGAGAGATACACAGCCAGAGCACAGAGCCGTGCATAAAGGATCGTGTGAAATTTTCACTCAAATAATCAAACTACAACTAGTGGATTCTGTATACAAAAGACAACACCTTTTCTTCACAGCCTCTTGAAAGCTCCTTCATGTTCCCTGTGATCAGATAAAGCAGGGATCTACTCAGATAATCACACTACAACTAGTGGATTCTGTATACAAAAGACAACATATTTCTACCCGGTGCCTTGAAAGCTTCTTCAGCTCCCTTTCATCAGATAAGAAGTTTTCTCTGCGCAAGCCCGGCCAGTAGCTCTTTTCAGGTCGTATCTAATAGAAGCTTTTAAATAACTAAGGGCAGGTAAGGCAGCCTGTAGCTCTCTCAGACTGTAATTTTTGTAATCACATATATTTAGAAAAGTGATTAAATACCCATTTTGGAGGATCCCACGTCCACATTAACTCGTGGCAAAACCCCTTTAATATTTGAGTCCCCCTAAGATAGTTGATCACTGGCAGCGTGATCACTTGTACACTATTCTGCAATATAAATGTATTGTAGAATAGTTTGCACTTACAGCCCTCCTATTACACCTTGCCTCTGCCAGAATGTAATAGGAGCAGTAAAATGAAAGACATGTGGGCCTTCATTAGGCTCCTGGCTGCTATAAATGACAGTTGGCACCACACAATTCGGTCGCGGGTTAGCCGATCAGGAAAGAGTGCCCTCCTTCGGCATAGCTGCCGAGACGCCGCAGTTACATACGCTGTGGCATCTAAGTCGTTAAATGGCCGGGATTAGAGTTTTCTCTGGTCATGGCCACTAAAGAAAGTTGCCAGCTGTACTTAACAGCCAGCGCCCACCATTTATGAAGTGTGTTCAGCTCCTGAGCCCACTCTATGCCTCCATGTGTCCCCTTCCTGACAGGCAGAGATAGGCGCCCTAGGCAATTGCCTACCTCTGTCTACCCATTATCCGGGCATTGGTGCTAGTCACAGTATGGTACCACTGACACACCATAAGAGTCCTTTGGACTCCAGCCCCAAAAATTCAGGTGACTACCCTAATTATAACACACTAGGCTTGCAGGACGTAGGCTCACCTTGATTGCAGTTTTCACCTGGTCACATCCTTATTCGCTTTCCTTCCTTTTTGCTTGATTTCAGTCCCATCGCAGGCCCACAATAGCAGAGAAATCAAGGTAATGCAGCCGTAGGAATAGTGAAGCTTTCTCTTCTTTATTATACAAAATTTAAAACATATATATAACACATTACTCTAAAAATAGCTACTCTAACACAATATAATGTAAGCTCTTTACATCTTTTATTTATAATCTTTATACAAGGCAAACCATTTTGAAGCTTACTTAATATATGTATGCAAGATCATTACGGAGATTAAATCCTTCGGTATTCTGGTCTGCAACTGCAGGATCCAGAAGGCTTAAACGCAGGCGCACTTTGTGCTGCCAGTCACCTCCTCTCACTGGACGCTCCACTTTCTCTATCCCGAAGCATGAAAAACGACGTGTATTTCCTGCATGTTCTTCAATAAAGTGTTTTACTATACCAGAGTGAGTTACTAATCCGTTTTTGATGTTATACAGGTGTTCCGCTATACGTATTTTAAATTTCCGGATACTACATCCCACATATAGTTTATCACATATATTGCAATGTATGCCGTACACAATATGGTCAGAGTTACAATTCATGAATTTTTGTATGTTGTATTCCTTACATGCTTCATCATAGCCTTTAAATGCGCTTTTTTTGACAGTGTACTCGCATACATTGCATCTTTGTCCTCCACATGGGAAAAAAACCCTTCTGTGCAAACCAAATTTTTTTATTTTGTTGGCTAGAGAAAATACTGGATGTAATAATGCCTCCTATTGTTTTATTTCTTTTGGGAACAAAACTAACACCTTCATCAATTATTTTGGCTAAAGTATGGTCTTGCCTCAATATATTCAAATTATTGTAAAATATTTTTTTAATATTGTAGAAACTGGTGTTGTATGGGGTAGAAAACACCAAGGATTTAGTCGAGGATATTTTATTTTTCTCATGTGATTTTTTTTGATGCAGTAGGTCTTTTTGTGTTTTATTTTCTATTTTTTCCAATGCTTTATTTATTTGATGTTTATTATATCCTCTTGTTGTAAGTCTTTTTATTATATTCTGTTTCTCTACCTCAAAGTCTTCTTCTTTTGTACAGGCTCTTTTTGCTCTAATGAATTCCCCCAATGGGATGGAATTCAATGTATGTTTTGAATGGCTGCTGTTTGCTCTAAGTAATGTGTTACCACTGGTTGGTTTGCGATACAGTGTTGTTATTACTTTAGATGATTTTAGATCTCCTTTTAAACGTATATCCAGGAAAGAGATTTCTTTTTGGTTAAACACATGGGTAAAGCGCAAATTAAATTGGTTTGAATTTAGATATTCCACAAACCTCGATATGGACGCTACATCGCGACCCCAAACAAACAAGAGGTCATCGATGTAGCGCCCATACCAAAGTATGCAATGTGAAAAGGGGTTCTCCATGTGGAATATTGTCTGTTGTTCCCACCAAGACATATATAAATTCGCAACGGCCGGTGAGGCAGCGGCTCCCATCGGGACCCCCCTCAACTGCAGGTAGTAGTTGTTACCAAATTTGAAGTAATTATGTTTTAATAAGAAGTCTATACTTTCAAGTAGAAATAATATAAGTCCCTCATCGTATTGACTGAATTTTTTTAGGTGGTATTGGATTGCTGGTAGTACTAGCTCTTGTGGGATATTGGAGTAGAGATTCTCTACGTCCATACTGAACCATGTATAATTGGAGGACCATGAGAAATCTTGGAAAGTTTGTAATACCATCTTGCTATCTCTAAGGTAGTCTGGTGCCGTTTGTACCAATGGTTGTAGGTATTGGTCTACATAACCATTTAATTCCTCTGTTAGACTCTCATTGCTAGATACAATAGGTCTTAAACTTGGTGGAAATTGATCTTTGTGGAGTTTGGGACACCATA
Organism: Phyllomedusa bahiana; assembly: GCA_025379985.1. NCBI lineage: Eukaryota > Metazoa > Chordata > Amphibia > Anura > Hylidae > Phyllomedusa > Phyllomedusa bahiana. Next base: position 106,011 of record JAODAL010005145.1, on the reverse strand, counting down.
GAATACAGGAATTTGTACATTTCCATTTCGAGATATTTTCTTTGTTTCTCCTTAAGGGCTCCCAATTTAACCCCTTCATCCAATAATTTAACCAGTTTTTTTTGGAAATTTGCGGTGGGAGAACCCCTTTTCACATTGCATACTTTGGTATGGGCGCTACATCGATGACCTCTTGTTTGTTTGGGGTCACGATGTAGCGTCCATACCGAGGTTTGTGGAATATCTAAATTCAAACCAATTTAATTTGCGCTTTACCCATGTGTTTAACAAAAAAGAAATCTCTTTCCTGGATATACGTTTAAAAGGAGATCTAAAATCATCTAAAGTAATAACAACACTGTATCGCAAACCAACCAGTGGTAACACATTACTTAGAGCAAACAGCAGCCATTCAAAACATACATTGAATTCCATCCCATTGGGGGAATTCATTAGAGCAAAAAGAGCCTGTACAAAAGAAGAAGACTTTGAGGTAGAGAAACAGAATATAATAAAAAGACTTACAACAAGAGGATATAACAAACATCAAATAAGTAAAGCATTGGAAAAAATAGAAAAAAAACACAAAAAGACCTATTGCATCAAAAAAAAATCGCATGAGAAAAATAAAATATCCTCGACTAAATCCTTGGTGTTTTCTACCCCATACAACACCAGTTTCTACAATATTAAAAAAATATTTTACAAAATTTGAATATATTGAGGCAAGACCATACTTTAGCAAATAATTGATGAAGGTGTTAGCTTTGTTCCCAAAAGAAATAAAACAATAGGAGGCATTATTACATCTAGTACTTTCTCTAGCCAACAAAATAAAAAAAATGTGGTTTGCACAGAAGGGTTTCTTCCCATGTGGAGGACGAAGATGCAATGTATGCGAGTACACTGTCAAAAAAAGCGCATTTAAAGGCTATGATGAAGCATGTAAGGAATACAACATACAAAAATTCATGAATTGTAACTCTGACTATATTGTGTACGGCATACATTGCAATATATGTGATAAAAATATATGTGGGATGTAGTATCCGGAAATTTAAAATACGTATAGCGGAACACCTGTACAACATCAAAAAAGGATTAATAACTCACTCCGGTATAGTAAAACACTTCATTGAAGAACATGCAGGAAATACACGTAGTTTTTCATGTTTTCGGGATAGAGAAAGTGGAGCGTCCCAGTGAGAGGAGGTGACTGGCAGCACAAAGTGCGCCTGCGTGAGCCTTCTGGATCCTGCAGTTGCAGACCAGAATACCGAAAGGATTTAACCTCCGTAATGATCTTGCATACATATAGTAAGTAAGCTTCACAATGTTTTGCCTTGTATAAAGGATTATAAATACAGATGTAAAGAGCTTACATTATATTGTGTTAGAGTAGCTATTTTTAGAGTAATGTGTTATATATATGTTTTAAATTTTGTATACAAAGGGTTAAGTAAATGTCTGTAGAAGTGATGCCAGACAGGAAAACGTATTTAACCTGGACTTTTTACTATGTTACCATACCGTGAACAAGGGCAAAGTTTGGTCCCCGAAACGCGTTGGTTTGTTGCTGCTATGTTTTACCCTCTGCACGTTTTGTACTTATAATAAAGAAGAGAAAGCTTCACTATTCCTACGGCTGGATTACCTTGATTTCTCTACCCTAATTATAGATTATTCTGGAGCCAATAACTCGCCACTAGGATACATTCTGTATGGATGAAGGGTGGACCCCAGAACCATGTCCTCTGATGAGCCTAAAGTACCCTAGTCCAACACTAGACTGCAGTGTATGAATAGCACACTCACTTTTGTATCCTTAGCACTACTGTAACCTCTCCAGGGAGGCTCGTGCTTGGCATTTCTATTGTAAAGTACTTTGAACTCCCATGGTAAGATTATATCAACTGGAAGGAAGCTGAAACCCTGAATGCCATTTATGAGTGGTAGATAAACGTTTATCATTGTTCCATTCTTTGTGATGAAGTTATATGTGAAGAGAATGCAATAAATTGTACATTACTGGCAGCAACCGCTTTAATGAGAAAAACAAACATATGGAAGGCAATTCTGAGGCTTCACCGGTGTCATGCGAGGGGAGTCATCATATGTCATAATGTAAACCAGCATCAGGCGGGAACCCTATTTCAATCTTTCCTTTGGGTCCTCACTTCTAGATAAATTCCGGGTCTTCACATCAATCAGTTATTAGGTTGTGAGCTGTGTTACCGTCAGCAGGGAAAATAATGGAGCCTACAGCTATTTAGGAAATGTACTCTAGGCCCATCTTTCTGTGCCATTCGTCCTAATCTTGGCTTAGCTGTATGGTACCCTAGCTCATGGTGCTTAATTACTTCTGTCTAGACCCTAAAATCTAGTAGTTTACTTCCCCCTACCTGGTGTCCAGTTGGTGGTGATATATGAATTATGTTCTAAACTATCGAAAACGCACTCCCCAATTTTGGAATTGAGACAAAAAGGAAAAGTCATGGAATGATGAAAAATCACCGGATTGTTCGTCCTACTGATGATATTCAAATGATAAAAGATGGAAACAAAATCTTAAAAACATCTAAATTTATTCAATATGGAGCATGAGCGCTACACACAGAAATCCCCGCTCTTAGGCTATGTTCACACGACGAGGATTTCTAGTCAGATTCCACATAGATTCCCCCTTAAAATCTTTGATGAGAACTGGAAGAAAACGACTTCCATTGACCATGCTCATTCCTTGTATTCCACGTGGAAAAAGCATGGAAATTTACTATGGATGTCAATGGGGATAGTTAAAATTCTCATGCAACACATGGCCAAAACATTTGTGTCATGATCCGTGCAACGGGCCGCAGGCGTGGTTGTACCCTTAATCTCTGCTACTTACAATTCCTCGCTCCTGCTCTGTCCTCGGCTCCAAAGTGGCGCAACTAAGTGAAGGCTACGAGCCAATCATCTCTACGCTGAACTGGAGAAGTACCTTTTTGAACCGTCTAGCCTATGATTCCTGGGCTATATGATTTCGGACAAAGGTCTCCAAATGGACCTAGCAAAACTCTCCATGGTTCTTCAATGGCCTCGTCCAGTGTCTCTGGGCGGTCCAACACTTTCTAAGTTTTGCCAATTACTAAAGGCAGTTTATTCCTCAGTTCTCCACCTTGGTAGCACCTATTGTTGCTCTAACGAAGTAAGGCAACAACCCCAAACTCTGGACCTGAAGCGGAAGATGACTTTGTTTGCCTGAAAACTGCCAGTGCTTCTGCTTCAGTCTGGTCTCATCTGGACCCTAAGAAGACATTCTTTTTTGAAGTTGATGCATCGTCTCTAGGAGCAGGGGCTGTCCTCTCACAAAAGACGCCTAACAAGAAATCTGTCACATATGGCTTCTTTTTCAAAACTTTCTCCCCGGCAGAGGAATTACACTATTGGAGATCTTGAGCTACTGGCCATAAAATTGGCACTTGAGGAGTGAAGCCATTTAGTTGAGGGAGCACGACATCCGGTGAATATCTATACAGACCACAAGAACCTTATTTTCTTCTCCAGCTTCAATTTCATGCTGAATTCCCAACCTGCTGAGAAGAATGTAAAAGCCGATGCTCTTTCTCGCACCTCTGAAACCATTGGTCTGGACCTGAAACCACAGCATATCACACCTCCGGAACACCTGTTCTGTGGCTCCCGTCTCCCTTCAGGAAATACCCCCCGGAAAACCTTTATTACCCCCCACGCCCGCAAGGCTACCCCCTTGGGGGGCACTCTTCCAGCCATAAAGTTGGCTGGACATCATGGCATTTGAAAGACCTTCTCGTTAAATGCGTACTGTCACGACCCACTCTGTGTCGCGGATCGTGCTGTGATCCGTGCACTGGGCCACAGGCGCGGTCATACACTGACTCCCCATTATTCACCAGTCCTCGCTCATGTTCTGTCCTCAGCTCCGGGTTGGCGCATGCGTCTCCCTCCCTTAGGGCGCACGCCAGCTCTTTAACATTTAAAGGGCAAGTACACCCTTAATGTCTAATTAGGTTCTGCCGTTCCTTTTATTAGCCTGCCTCCTCCTCTATGCCACTACGTTGGTGTTCGTGAGGTTTATTTTTGTTGGGGGGTTTTATCTATTTTGATTTTCAGTACCAAACATTTCTTCCCATTTTTTGAAACTTTGCCTGCCCCTGCCATAACCTGTCTGTCTTTGACAGGGCCATTCCTAGGGGGCGAAAAGGCGATCGCTCGGGCCCGAGGCACCGCTCCCCCGGGGGACCCCCGCGCCCCCGCCCCCCCCCCGGGGGTCCCCCCCTCCCAAACTCCCCCCCTTTTCCCGGGGAAAGGGGCCCTTTCCCCCCCCCCCCACCCAGGGGGTCACGGCTTTCACCCGCCCCCTCAGTGGGGGCGCTCGGGGTTGGAGCTCTGCTGGCCGTGTAAGATCCCTGGAGCTGCGGCAGCGAAGCGGCGGATGAATCACGCCCTTACACCATCATACCCGGACTGGGAGGGGGAGCGAGATGAGTTTTTTTTTGTTATTTTTTTTGTTAAGGGCATCCCTGGCTACAAGGGGGGGGGTACGACTACAGGGGGGGATCACTGGCTACAGGGGGGCATCTACGGCACAGGGGCATCACTGGCACAGGGGGGCACATGGGTAAGGGGGGGACCCCCTGGCTAAAGGGGCAAACTACTGGCTACAAGGGGGGGATACATGGGTACAAGGGGGGGATCATGGCTACAGGAGGGGATCACTGCTACAGGGGGCATCACTGGCTGAAGGGGGCATTAATGGCTAAGGGGGCATCTAATGGCTCAGGGGGGCATCACTGGCTACAGAGGGGCATCTAGGGCTACAGGGGCATCACTGGCTACAGGGGGGCAACATTGGCTACAGGGGGCATCACTGGCTACAGGGGGGAATCACTGGCTACAGGGGGCATCACTGGCTATAGTGGGCTACTACCTGGCTATAGGGGGCTACTATTTTTGGCTACAGGGGGCATATTACATGGCTACCATATGAGGTGCTCTAAATGGGGAGTTTGTATAGAGATAGGAATTGGTAGAGAAGTGCTGATAAAGTGAGAAGTCTTAAGATATTTGTTTTGTAAATTTTATAGTGAAGATTCGTAAGTAGTCGTCATGGCGTCTGGGACAGATGGAGAAGAAGAATAGGAAGAGAACAACTCTTCAGAGACGTCTCCTGTGAAGTCACTAGTATAACTTACTGTAATCATTTTTTATGTCTGCAGAGCCTGTGTACAGCTGGTATCCACCACTGTATGGTCACTGTATGCTGGTAATATTGGTTGTAGTATATTGGTTTATACTCAGTAATGGTCAGTTTGTATTACTCAGTCACTATATGGTGGTGATATGTGGTCATGGTGTGGTGGTATTATTCGGTCACTGTGTGTTGGTGATATGTGGTCTTAGTGGTCTTGGGATTCTGGTTGGTGTAGCGGGCGGTATTATTTGGTAACTGTATGACTAGTATTTAGTAGTTTTATAGGTAGCACATTGTGGTAAAGCTTTTTGTATATTTTGGCTTTGGTTTATGGTGATGCAATGTGTCGCATAGTGGCGCAATATTTTACCAGGGGAGGCGAAATTTCTTCACCTCGCCCTGAGTGAAATTTAGCCTAGGAACTGCCCTGGTCTTTGACCACATATATGCCCACCGATTCTGTACCACCCTGTACCTTGGTTGCCACCACAAGCTTGTCACATAAGAGGTAGCGACCTGGTAGGCTCCCGCTGCATCAGTTCAACCTGCCTTGCGGCAGGTTCTGGTGAACACCGGGACCTACTTAGTTTACACTCCCTGTCGTGGCTCATACCACCGCTTGTGGTGGTCCAGTGAATCCACCTCCTTTCCTGTACATATATTGCATGAGGACATAAATACAGATCCACGAATCCAGGCATGAATTGGACTCATTCTGACTGCAAACTGCCTGTAAAACCAAATCTGAAAAACAACTAAAAAAAACACCTAAAAATCTAAAAAATACTCGTTGGAAACACGTTGAACTAGGCAAATTTCAACAGAATCTGCGTGGATTCCATGCTTAAATTTGACTCTTGTTGTGTGAACTTGCCCTTATGCATCTTGGCTGCTATCAGTGAGATTAGTCATTGGTGTCTGAGTTATGTTTTGCCGTACTTAATACATCAGGGTTGGCTGCTGGCAGCTCCTTTGGGATTGACGACCAATGATAAACTAGATGTGCTCGATGGGAGACAAGTCCAGTGATGCTGTAGCATGTGTACCATGCAGGCTACTCACAGTAGTATGGGCAACATGTGACCTGGTGTGGTTCTTTTGAAAAATAGCGCCTAATACACTTTGGAAAAATGGCCTCACGGATGGTTCTACAACCAAATCAATTTAACACTGAGCTTTTAGTGTATTTGAAATGAAGACTGGAGGAGTCCAGCTACCGTATATTATGCCACCCCATCCCACCCCATACTCCACAGAGAGGTGATGTTCCCTTGTGAAGGCCTGTTCATGGTGTTGCCCACATGGTCTTCAGCCCAATCTCCAGATATCATTGCATTGTAGACAACAGCAGGACTCATCGCTCAAGAGGTTTGACCTCCATTCCAACCTCCATTGCCGACTTGCTGTGCACTAGACTAGTCTTTGAGAACAGTGACATGAGGTCAGTGGAACACCTGTAGCTGGAAGCCTGGCTCATAGCCCAATGTTAGGTGAACATCTTCATATCTACACTGTTTGCCACCCTAAGATGTGACCTCCAATTTGACTTTCAGGCATCTTTCTTCAGTCACATGATCTGTCCATGGTAAAGTTTGCCTTTGCACGCCATTCACTGACATTGGTCTCCCAACATCAGGGACACACAATGTTGAACAGTGCTGACCTCTCATGCTAGGCACGTAGCGATCTGCCATTTGTGATCAACCAAGACCTCGGCACGTAGTGATCTGTGATAAACCAAGACCTCTCACATGGCAGAGATCGGTAGTAACTGACATATCGACTAGTAGGAGGCCCAGTCCAATTATTCCACACCACTTGATACAATTTGTGAGGTTTTATGTGGTTAAAAACTTTACTATTATTGTGACTTTAATGCCCCTGACATACCACAGATCAGAGTGGGGGACTTAAAAATGTGATTATTGATAGATCTTAGCAACATCTGCTACCTCCTCTATTTGCAAAACATTACGGCTTTTCCTTCTTGGAGTTGCAATTGCAATTCAAATGCAAATGTTGAGAAGTATACAATAGCCATATCTACACACGGGGGGGTTGAGCAACAATATATAACTTGTCCATATAATTTTCTTGTGACTAATTTCTGGGTTTGTTGCAGCTAGTTTGTATGATTACAATATCATTTTAACAATGTGCTAGTCTTCTACAAATCCCAAACAATTGGTAGTAGATACAATGTCCTATAGGCATAAATACCGTAGAGCAAACATAAGGGCCAAATCCGGCCTACGTCCTAATTTTATGTGGCCCGTGACTGCACAGCAAAAGAGGCTCACATAGATACATATTACATAGTCTAACAGTTATATTCGGCCCTTTGATAGCAACCATAATGCTGATGTGGCCCTTGGTGAAAATGAGTCAAACTCTCCTGCCGTAGAGGCAGCCCATGTAACTGCTACTGGCCTCTAATAAGAGTATAGTATGCAGTCCAAAAAGTTTACTGCCTTGTATTTTATGTCCAGTTATTTGTTTTTTTAAAGACCTTGGTGTCCAGTTGTTTATTGCAACATTCTGTGAGGGCTAATGTCACGAGTAGCGCTGCAGCCCGTAGTCCAGGCTACGGGCGCACTCGCTTCCCCGTGTCCCCCCATGCGTCTGGAGCGAGCGGTGCCACGGTCCGCATATCGGGCCACAGGCGCACTTGCTCCCTCGGGCGCAATTTCTTACCTGGCCACACTCCTGCTTCCCCACGTCTGACTGGCCGGCCGGTGTGCGCGGCCCTGCTCCTTAGGGCACGCACACGGCTCTCTCTGATTTAAAGGGCCAGCACGCCGGTAATTGGTTATTGCTGGCCGCTGACCCTGTATATTGGCTCCACCTCCCTGCAAGCCTCGGCAAATCCATAGTGCTCCTACCCTATGCGAGGAAGCCTTCCAGTGTTCCGGTGAGCCTTTTCCGTGTACCAGTCCCGTCAGCTAACGTCCCTCGACCACGATTCGTCGCCGCCTGCCCTGACCGTCTGGCCCGTCCCTGACTACGAGTTTGTCTACTATTCCGGTACTGCGTTGCACCTCGGCTACCACCGCAAGCAAGGCGCATCAGGGGTGTATCCCGTACCACCCAGTGGATCCACTACTCAGGTGCGTTACAGCTAATCCTCCACATTCTCAAGTGTATAGTGATTTATTGTCCCATTCCTTGGTGTCCAATGATTTATTATCCTAGTGCCGTGGCATCCAGTAATTTAGTGCCACAGTCCCTGGTGGCTAATCGTTTGGTGCCACATACCATAGTGTTCAGTGATTTATTATCCCACTGGTGTCCACTGATTTAGTGCCACAGTTTCTGCAGGATAATTGTTTTGGGCCACAGTCCCCAGTGGTTTATTGTCCTATTTTTCTGGTATCCAGGAATTTTGTGCCAAAGTCCTTGGTGGCTAATCATTTGGTACCACATACCACAGTGTTTAGTGGCTTATTGTCCCAGTCATTGGTGTCTATTGATTTAATGCCACAGTTCCTACAGGTTAATCATTTGGGGCTATACACCCCAGTGTTCAGTATTTTATTATCCTATACCTGCTCTCCAGACATTTAGTGCCACATTCCTTGGTCTCTAGTAATTTGGTGCCATATTCCATGGTGTCCAGTGATTTATTGCCACAGTCCTTGAAGTCTAATAGAGTGTCACAATCCCCAGGGATCTGTAGTTTATTATCCCAGCCTTGGTATCTAGAAATCTAATGCCACATTCCTTGGTGACCAATCAAAGTGTTTGGTGTTTATTTTGTGTCACTCAATGATGTCCATTATTTTTGGAATCTTATAGTTTTGTGCCATAGTCATCGGTGACTACTACAGTTACTAGATAATAGAAGGAGTGAACACTTCACCATAGATATCACCATCATACTGCTACCAAAAAAATCCCACTATACCCAGACCAACATTACCAATAACACTATTACATATGAACCTGATTATACTGCAAGGACATGACCACAAATTACCACCAAATAGTGACTGAATAATACCCCTATACAAAGACCAATATTACCTCTACAGAGTGGTATATAGGTGCCCTACAGACTTTATATTACCTCCATATAGTGACCATATACTAGTGTACACAGACATATATGTGATTACAGTCCATTTACATCTTGTGACTCACAGAAGACGTGCCCCGTTGAGTTTCCCTTGTGTTCTGCATCTGGTCCAGATTGCTATGATGACTTCTCCCGGCCATCACTCATCCCTGCAAATTTGGACATAAAAATCTTAAATCCTCACTTTTCCAGCACCTCACTCCCTGCCCCCCACCTCAATCTACAATCTTCCAAGAGGTGGCAAGGCGGGTACAGGCCATAGCTTAGAGGCCCAGTCTCCTAGAGGGATACCCCCTGGAGAATGGATACCCCCTGGAGAATGTGTTACAGTTATGGCCTGTACCCCTCAGAATCATATTACCAGATAGGTAGACACCCATTAAATAGGTTGGTAGGCCCTAGGTAGGTAGGTAGGCAAGGAGGCAGTACATATGCCCTACGTAGGTAGGTAGATTGGTCCTAGGTAGGTAAGCAGTAGTTAGGCAGGTATCTATTAGGCAGGTAGGCTTCAGGTAGGTAGATTGATCCTAGGTAGGTAGTAGTTAGGCCCCAGTTAGGTAGGCAGCCCCCAAGCAGGTGGGCTGTAGGTAGGCCCCAGGTAGCTAAGTAGGCAGTAGATGGGCCACAGGTAGGCTGTAGATGAGCCCCAGATAGCTAGATAGATAGGCTACATGTGGGGCCCACATACTTAGGTAGGTAGGTAAATAGGCTATAGGGGCCATAGAGGTAAGCAGGGTTTAGGTAAGGTATAGCGTCCATATAGGTAGGCAGGCAGGGTTTAGGTAGCGATAAGAGGTCATATAGGTAGGCAGGCACAGTTTAGGTAGCTATAGGAGGCCATATGGGTAGGAAAACAGGGTTTAGGTAGCTATAGGGGGCCATATAGGTAGGGAGGCAGGGTTTTAGGTAGGGTATAGGGGCCATATAGATAGACAAGAAGGGTTTAGGTAGCTATAGGGGGCCATATAGGTAGGGAGGCAGGGTTTTAGGTAGCTATAGGGGCACATACAGGTAGGCAGGTATTGTTTAAGTAGCTATAGAGGCCAACATAGGTAGGCAGGCACGGTTAAGGTAGTGTATAGGCGCCATATACTTAGGCTGACAGGATTTTAGTTAGCTACAGTTCCCCATACAGGCAGGCAGGGTTTAAGTAGCTATTGGGGGCCATATAGGTAGGCAGGTTTTAGGTAGCTATAGGGGCCCCATATAGGTAGGTAGGGTTTAGGAAGCTACAGGGGCCCCATATAGGTAGGCAGGGCTTAAAAGGGTTTATTAATGTTAAAAAAAAATAAGAAATAGCTTACCTTTCTCCATGCTCCCACGAAGCAACACACTCCCAGCTAGCCAGTCTCTTTGCTCTGCACGGGCAGCATAATTATGTGTCATCATCACACCGCCCAGTAGCAGCTGCTACTTCTGCTACCCCGGTAGCTACGCCCCTGTCCCTGATGTCCAGTGTTCTTGGAATCTTCAGTTTTGTGCCACAGACCCTGGAGATTCTTAACTTAGCACCAGAGTCCCAATTGTTTTTAGGTCCATGACCATGGTGTCCATTGTTCATGGGAGTCTTAGAGTTTTGTGCCACTTTCCCCAGAGGCCCTTATTTTGGTACCAGAATCCCTATTGTTTTAGGTCCATGACCCTGGTGTTTTTTTCTGCCATCTTTGAGCCTGGCATTATGATTTCCCTTGAAGTAAAGTATACCGTATTAATTATCCACTTTCTTGCCATGACCTTTTCTTCGAGATCAGGAAGGAAAAGTTTTATTTTGTAAGATTGAGTGCCATTGTAAATATTTCTTACTCAGCAAATTGCATAGTTGTGAACCTAGCATTCTATCAAGCAACTATTCGTCCTTGTAAAGTGATCTTATCAGCTGTTTACTAAGTGATCTGGGCTGAATGTTGAGATCCAAAGATAAAAAAAAAGTGTGAGAACTTATATAAAATGATTACAACATACTTAACCGTAGTTTACATCTCATTAAAGGACCCTATAAATATCTGTCACATGGCCTCAATCTACCAGGCACGTCAGAAAGAGAGGCTCCCAGAGACCCAGTTTGGAAATCATAGTTCTGGTGTTGCAGCGGCTCCCAACAGCTGATCCAAAGGGGTTTCTGAAGCCAAAGCTGAGGAGATCCCCTGATCCCCAGGGTGGCTTTCTTTTGAAAAGAGATAATCAAACTGAAATACTCTGTTTATACTTTAGTCTTTCACTTATTTTCTTCTTATTACAGATGACCTGTGTAACTCTCCTCGTCTTTTCACACATATCTTACTACATTTACCCAGTTCTCTAGATTCAGCTGATTGCTTCTTCATCAAAGGTCATGCTTCTCACATTCACAGACCCGGTTGTGAAATGAGGACGTGCCAGGAATCCAGCAGAGGCCACCTAGGGCCCACAGGTGGAGTTGACTCTTGGGGATCACCAGTTGAGCTGTTTCTGGGCCCACCAGTGGAGCTTATTTTAGAGGCCCAATCTACAGCTACTGTAAATGACTAAATGTCTCCATTACACTTCCACTTGCTTTTTGCCTCTCTGTATCTGCTTTTTGCCTCTACTAAGGATGTATCTGCAACTAAAAAACAACTCCAGGTATACCATGCTCAGAGGCCCACTGGGGGTTTTCCCTATTCTTCTGTGGGCCAGTCCGAATCTGGGGGAAATTGCTTAGTACATAACCGCACATTAGATAAGGACCAGTTCACACCAGTATATAGAAAAAGTCACAGTTACCATACAGGGGAATATATATATATATATATATATATATATATATATATATATTATATATAATATATATATATATATATTATATATATTATTATATATATATATGTGTGTTCTTCACAGCACTATTCCAGGTGAAAAAGAAAAAAACAGTTTCTATCCGGCCCAGCATGCTATATCACTTTTAAGGCTTCTTCCTTATCTTGGGAAGTACTTTAATAGGATGGGAGTCCATGAGTATATCTTTTCAAAAGGAACGTGAGTATATATTTTACCTGTAGTTGACATTTAACCATATGTTGATTTACTGGTTTTGTGCATGCTGACACCATATTCTAGTGTACCCTACATATCTCTTGACACAACTTTTTCAGCACCTGTGACTTTTGGGTGTTGTCTGTTCCCTGATGAACCCACTCTATCTGTGGGGGAAACGCGTCGGGACAGGGAACCATTGAATTATTGTATATGTTTTTCTTGTCTTGGTGACGTCTTTGGTGGTAATTGGTGTCTTTTGCACCTTGGCTTATTTTGTCACAGTAGTTTTTGTATTACCACAGGTGTTATTTAGGGAGGGATTTTTTAGGGTCTCTAGATAGGTTCCGGTGTGGGGTCGCCCTTTTTTCAGGGCGGGTTCCACACTTATTAACATTTAGGTAGGGCACAATAGGGCACAATAGGGCTTGTTACATTATTTAGTTAAAAACATAAACCGCCATACTCACAGCTCAAGGGCTGGACAAAAAAACTATTCCCACGAGGAAGCAATATAAGCCCAGTGCTACCTGGGAGAAATTCAGCAGGTGCAGATTACTGAGGAGCAACTGCTCACACCCCATGCTTGGTACATAACTACTGATTGTAAAGCCCCAATGCTAGATGGGAGAAGCTGTACAGGTTTAGCTTACTGAGGAACAATTGCTCACACTTCTATCCATGAGAGGGGCAATTGCTTAGTTTATAACTGCACATTGGATATGGACCAGTTAACACCAGCATGCAGAAAAGCCACAACAGAGATTGCTCAAGTGCAAAAATACTGATAAACAACCACTCACATGTCTCCTATCCATGAGGGGGTGATTGCTATTATGATAGTCACACATAGATAAGGCTTGTTCAGGGTGTCGGTCATACAATGATGTATGGTGCAAAAAGCTGGCTTACAACCAATTGATGATGCCCTTACCATTTAGTTGAGCTGGTTGCCCAGGTATACTTTGGCCAAAATAATCAAGCTCACAACCCACGTTAAGGGTCCCTGCACTAACATTACTAGCAATTTACAAAAAAGGCCATGCTCACAGCTCAATGCCTAGACAAATAGAACATTCACAGTAGGAGAAAATAAACTCCCAGTGCTATATGGGAGAGGTTGCACAGGTGCAAAATAGTGATGAACAATCGCTCACACTCCTATCCAAGAGGGGGGCAATTGCTTAATACATAACTGCACATTGGATAAGTACCAGTTCACACCAGTATGCAGAAAAACCACAGCATAGGGGAGATTGTTCAAGTGCAAAACTACTGTTGAACAACCACTCACATTCAGTTATTAAAGGGAATGTGTAATCAAAAATGACTTATTGTTTAACTCACATTTTTATGTTCAACACATTTTTTATGAATTTCTGGTTATTTTTTTATTTTTTAATTTCCATATCACTTTCAATATTTTTTAATAATTCTTAAGTCCTGCATTTATCACTTTGGCCACTAACACTAATAATAGTCTGACACTTCCTGTTCTATACAGAAAGATTCTCAGTTGTCTGCTCATTATCAGCACAAAGAGGGTCAAACTGAAAGAAGACACCAGTGGGAATAGATAACACAGGATCCACCAGTCACAAGAAGAGATCGTCACAGTTCAACCTTTCACCCCTCTGCACACTGACTTCTTCCCAGATCACTGAGCCTAGAAAACTCTCCTATAGAAGTGAATGGGACTGAGTCAGTCTTAAGTCTCCTATGTGCATGAAGCTACTGTAAATCATTTCTCTGACTGCTGTTAAAGAAATGCAAACAAGGCCTAGTGGCCAAAATGAGAACTACAAGACTTAAGAATTATTAAAAAATATTGAAAGTGATATGAAAAATTAAAAAAACAAAAACAAAAAATTCCTAAAAAATGTGTTTAACATAAAAATGGGACTTAAACAATGACTCATTTTTTGATGACACTTTCCCTTTAATACTTGCAATCACCCCCTCGTGGATAGTAGACGTGCAAGTGCTTGTTTATCAGTATTTTTGCACTTGAGCATATGACATTAATATGACATTTCAACATACTGGTGTGTACTGGTTCTTACCCAATGTGTAGTTATGTACTAAGCAATTGCCCCCTCTTGGATAGGAGTGTGAACGATTGTTCATCACTATTCTGCACCTGTGCAGCTTCTCCCATGTAACCTTGGGGTTTTATTGCCTTCTTCTGGGAATGTTTTTTATCCTGCCATTGTGCTGAATGTCCGTATATCTGTGTTTTTAATTTCATATATCCCCAAACTTATTAAAAAAGGAATATTTGTCAATAAAACTTTCTTCACCATTTTAAACAATTTTGAAGTTTTCGGCCTGTGTAAAAGAGGCCAAGGTAGAAATCGGAAGGGATACTCTTGGATTTCTGCTGCAGGTTTTCACTTTCAATGTGGCTAATAAAACTGCATATTTATAATCCTTGTCCTGGTTGCCCAATGCAGTTTCTGTGTAGGAACTGTGTCATTAAAGGGGTTGTCTCACTACAAGGATTGCTTTTTATGTTAAAGATCTTGCAAAAACAAGTCACTTATATATGTCCATTACCAATGTCCTACCTATTCCTAGATATCCCCTCTTGTATGGGCTGCATCAGCTCCTCGGGTTGCTATACCTACAGACCTGTTTGATCTCTACTGATAGGCTGCCGGCACTGGTTGCTATAGCTACAGACCTGACTTCTACTGCAGCCTAGTAGAAGCCAATAAACACACCCCTGAATTCAAAATGAAACCAAGAAAACAGCACTGAGGTGAGATGAATCAATGTAGTGAGACAACCCCTTTAAGTGATAAATTGATTAGTTCTGCAAACGGATTTATAAATCCACGTCAGGAAAAATTTCCATTGTATCATTTACTAAAACTGTCTATTAGTAAGACTGTCTGTGTTGCCCACAGCAACCAATCAGTGTTCAGCTTTCATATTGTAAAGTTCAACAGTGAACGTCTTACTGTTAGGCAGTTTTGATCATTTGCAGACAGAATCCAGTTCTCATAAAACTCCATTGTGTGATCTTGGCCTTACAGTATTGAAAAAAAAATCTAATTTAAATGGGTTTTTCAAGATTTTTGGAAAATTCCCTACTAACTGGGATTGCATAGTTATACTTACAAAACTCACAATATGTCAGTAAAACATTATTTTTATTGAATCATACTAAACTTGATATTTTCAACTGTACTATGTAACTATGTAAAATACAAATAAAACACGAGTTATAGCATACATATTGCACATCGTGGCACCTATAAATAAAGAACGTACAGATGCAGCAAAGATAAACTTTAGAGATTTAGTTTAGGGAAAAAGTCGGCTTCAGGGGAACATAATAAATATATCAGGGGTCAATATAGAGATCTCTCCCAAGATCTATTTCTACCCAGGACTGTATCTAGAACAAGGGGGCATCTTCTATGTCTAGTGGAAAAAAAAATTCTCTATCAACATAGAAAGGGATTCTTTACTGTAAGAGCAGTGAGACTGTGGAACTCTCTGTCAGAGGAACTTGTCATGGTGAATTTAATAATAGAGTTCAAAAAGGGTCTGGATGCATTTCTAGATGTAATAATACAACACGTTATAGTGACCAGGATTCTGGAGAAGTGTCTGGATACATTTCTTTAGCGTAATAATATAACAAGTTAGATGACTAGGATTCTGGAGAAGGGTCTGGATACCTTTCTAGATGTAATAATATAAAAAGTTATAGTGACCAGGATTCTGGAGAAGAGTCTGGATACATTTCTAGATGTAATAATATAACAAGTTCTAGTGACCAGGATTCTGGAGAAGGGTCTGGATACCTTTCTAGATGTAATAATATAACAAGTTATAGTGACCAGGATTCTGGAGAAGGGTCTGGATACATTTCTAGATGTAATAATATAACAAGTTATAGTGACCAGGATTCTGGAGAAGGGTCTGGATACATTTCTAGATGTAATAATAGAACAAGTTATAGTGACTGGGATTCTGGAGAAGGGTCTGGATACATTTCTAGATGTAATAATATAACAAGTTATAGTGACCGGATTCTGGAGAAGGGTCTGGATACATTTCTAGTGTAATAATATAACAAGTTATAGTGACCAGGATTCTGGAGAAGGGTCTGGATACATTTCTGGAGAGTGATAACATAACAAGTTATAGTGACCAGGATTCTAGAGAAGGGTCTGGATACATTTCTAGATGTAATAATATAACTGTTATAGTGACCAGGATTCTGGAGAAGGGTCTGGATACATTTCTAGATGATTAAATAATAGAATTAACAATGTTATAGTGACTAGGATTCTGGAGAAGGGTCTAGATACATTTCTGGAGCGTAATAATATAACAAGTTCTAGTGACCGGGATTCTGGAGAAGGGTCTGGATACATTTCTAGATGTAATAATATAACAAGTCTAGTGACCAGGATTCTGGAGAAGGGTCTGGATACATTTCTAGATGTAATAATATAACAAGTTATAGTGACCAGGATTCTGGAGAAGGGTCTGGATACATTTCTGGAGCGTGATAATATAACAAGTTATAGTGACCAGGATTCTGGAGAAGGGTCTGGATACATTTCTAGATGTAATTATATAACTGTTATAGTGACCAGGATTCTGGAGAAGGGTCTGGATACATTTCTAGATGTAATAATATAACAAGCTATACTGACCAGGATTCTGGAGAAGGGTCTGGATACATTTCTAGAGTGTAATAATATAACAAGTTCTAGTGACCGGGATTCTGGAGAAGGGTCTGGATACATTTCTAGATGTAATAATATAACAAGCTATACTGACCAGGATTCTGGAGAAGGGTCTGGATACATTTCTAGAGTGTAATAATATAACAAGTTATAGTGACCAGGATTCTGGAGAAGGGTTGTTGATTTTTTGGTGTATTTTGCAAATTTGCTACTATTTTTGCAAAACTTTTGTAGCCCTATTTTATATATGAACAGTCGTACACCAAAACTAGGCGGTTTATGCCAGGCACGACACATTAGAATGCGCCTAAGTTTTGCGTCTAAGATACATAGCTATGCACATGAGTAGTGTTGAGCGATTATTATCACAAAGTTGAAATTGGCATGGTTTTTATGTTGATCGGATTTTTTGGATCACGTGATAATTTAGGTTAAAATCTGCGCATAATCTATTAATATCTCGCCATTTTCGGCGCTTCCTGTCATTTTGGCGGCCAGCAAATCAGCTTAGAGAATAGAGCATGGTGAGCTGGGTGTGCGACGTCATGATTGGGATGTGTATGGTTGCGATTGGCTGGAAAAATCACATGACCTCGTTTTACATAGGACAGCCCTTCCTGTACAGCCTCAGTGTGTGTCTGTGTATCATAAGAGCAGGACGTGTGCTCGGTCTCTCTCAATGTAGCTCAGCAAAACTGTTCTCTTTGTTCACATAGACAACTATACTTTTAGCTGTGAACATTAGAACTTAGGTAGATTAGAGATTTTCAGATTTTAGTTACTTAGGCTGAGAATTTTACAGGAGCATCTAGCGCTGTACAGCCGCAGGAGTGGTGGAGGAGGGCGGGAGGCTGCGGGCGAACACAGACAGACAGACAGGCTGGCAGGCAGGCTCTTGAAAGGAGAGTGGATATTGTGCAGCCCAGACTGTGTTTAGACCCTGCATTGCAATGGGTTTTTATTAACAGTTTTTGGTCAGTTTTTGGTGAAATATTACTTGTATGTTGTGCAGCCTGTACTTATATTAGGATACAGATCTTTTCTAGTCTTTTTTAAAGACTCACTTTGTTCTTGCAATAGGATACAGAACTTTTCTAGTCCCTGCAGGTGTATTTATAGGTGTAAAAACCACGTTTTATTATCCGTACACAATTTAATTACGTGTTTTTGGGGTCATGTTGCTGTGAGATACAGCTAGAATCATGGTCCTTTGGAACAGAAATGTGGCTTCTAAGTGGCATTTCTCCCTCACAATTTTTAACAGTGGCTGAGAAGTCATTTTTATAATTTTTTGGGGTCATCCTGCTTTGAAATGCAGCAATACTACAGGTCCTATTATAAAAAAAAATGTTGTTTCTAACAGACATTTGTTCATCACAATTGTCAAGAGTGGCTCAAGGGTCATGGTGCTGTCAGAAACAGGAATAGGTAGGACACTGTTAATGGACACATATTGCAAAATGACTTGTTTTTGCAAGATCTTTAACATAGCTAGCAATCCCTGTAGTGAGACAACCCGTTTAATACATTTAAAAAAAAGAGAAACAAAGACGTGGTGGGATTCCATCCGATTTTAAAAATGTGTTTTCCAGAATTAAACTACTGAAAAACTGTGAAATAAACGTTGATGGACCCAGCGATAAAGATGGTAAAATGCTTGCTTTATTTCTAATTCATATGCAGCATATGGGGGGTGCAGGGGGGACCCAAAAACCAACGCGTTTCGGGCTTAGGTGTAGCCCTTGTTCACGGTCACGGTGACCGTGAACAAGGCTACACCTAAGCCCGAAACGCGTTGGTTTTGGGTCCCCCCTGCACCCCCCATATGCTGCATATGAATTTAGAAATAAAGCAAGCATTTTACCATCTTTATCGCTGGGTCCATCAACGTTTATTTTAACATTCGTCTGCATCGTGGCTTCTGACTGAAGGCCAGGAACATGCGTAGGATGAAGATGCTCACAGCTGGTCATTGAAGGTTCCTAAAACTACTCTTGGTGAGCTACTGCTTATTTCAGGCCGTTACGCTTTAGCATATACTGAAAAACTGGCATGCACAAAATAGCTGATACAAATATTCCTCTGAATTGTACAAGGGAGGTACAGGAAGACTTGAATAGATGTAGGTTACCCAGGACAAGTCTAGTCAATGTCCATTTCAACTAAAATGGTGGTTCAAAGACTCTTTTTTCCGGCACTTTTTAATCTGTGGGTCAGAAAGGTTTAATGGTCATACTGTGGTACAGAACAGGTATAGTCATATGTCTAGTTCAACTAAAATGGTGGTTGAAAGACTCCTTTTTGCGGCACTTTTTAATCTGGGGGTCATGCAGGTTTTGGGCTTTTAAGAGGTCATTGCTGTGGAAAACCCCGAAAGACAGGTTTTAAGTTGCTGTGGTCAAGGTTTTCTGTGACTTTTTTTCTGTGACTTTTATAACCTAAGTGTGTTGCCTAAGATGTAGCACGTATCCATTTTAGTGTTGTGGATGTTAATTCCAGCTTCCTCAGCCTGTTTGGGTGTAAGAATGAAGGTGTTTTCCTCTCCCATAGACTTTAATGGTCATCGGCGCTAATCTATTATCGACTATCGGAAATCGTCTTGATAATTGCCGATATCGACTGTCGACCCGATGACGATAGTCGACGTAATCGCTCATCACTACACATGAGATATACTATGTGCCTAAGTTGTGCATCTAAGATTTGCTATGCTTTGCCCCTTAATACTGACATGTCGCCCCGTGTCCGCATGTAATGTTCAAGGATTTTTCCAAGACTTTTAAAAACCTCCCCACTGTCCCTTCTCTAGTCCACGGACACACTCGTATCTGTGTCCTCCAGGGCCTCCTGCACTTATCTCTCCTCGCTCCTGCTCCGCCTGCTGTTTCTGACCAGGTACGTGTACACCGGCTCTTTGAGAGTTTAAGGGCTGTTTGATAATCACTGGGCGCTGACCCTTTTTAACCGCACTTTCCCCTATGCACCATACCAGTTATTGGTGTGCTTCCCTGAGAGTTGTTTGTGCCCGATACGTTCTCTTATGTTCAGGGCCGCCATACAGGGCGTAAAGGGGGTACTCCTGCACAGGGCCCGTTGAAATAAGGGGGTCCGCTGCAAGCAGACCCCCTTATCTCACGCCATAGCCTGGCCCGCGGCAGCGCCGCCACCCCCAAGCGTTACATTTACAATGGGGCCCGGCCGGTGCTTACATCCCCTGCGGAGTCGGGGCCCTCCTCTCTCTGATTGTGGCCGGGATGACTACATCAGTGAGGCCATTACAGCACGGAGCAGACAGAAAGAGGAGGAACCCAGCTCTGGTCACAGCGCAGGGGGCGCAAGTTTAAAAGCATGAATGTGAGCACAGCTGTGTCCGGGAACATGGGCCCCCTCTCAGCCGAGTCACCCTCCTCTCTGCAGCCCTGTAGCCCTTGTCCCCACAGACTTGTGTGTGGGGGTCCCTTCGTACCCCCCACGCTTGTGTGTGTGGGCCCCCTCGTTCCTCCCAGGCTTGTTTGGAGGGCCCTCTCATCTCCCCCTAGCCTTGTGTGTGTGGTCCCCTCCCCACCCCGGTCTTGCATGTGTGTGTGGGGGGCCACCCCACACAAGCCTGAGGGGGACGAGGGGGCCCCACAAACACAAGCCTGGGGGGGCAAGGGGGCCCTTCCTGGCTGCCCGGCTACCTACCTCCCTAGCTACCATCTACCTGGCTACCTACCTCCCTGGCTGCCTGGCTACCTACCTCCCTGGCTACCCGGCTACCTACTACCCACCTGGCTACCCGGCTACAAACCCACCTACCTATGGGGGTACCCTTGCCTGCCCACTACTCCGTTACCTATCTACATTTGGGAGGGGGCTATATACCTATTTACCAGGGCACAAAGGGGGTAATTATTACCATTTGGGGCACTATAGATGGGGAGTTTTTACATGAGGGGGGTGGACACAGGTAGGAAAATGATTAAAAAAAAGTGAGGAGTCTCAGGTGTTTGTGTTCGGAATTCTGCAGGGTCGAGTTGTGGCCGGGCGAAGTCATCATGGTGGCCTGGACTGGATGGAGAAGACAAGGGAGCGTGAATGACCCAGGCAAGACATCAACTGTAAGTCACTAAGGGCCACATGTATGAAAATTGTCTAGGTCTAAAACTCACTTTGTTGCCTATAACAACCAATCACAGCTCTCCTTTCATTTCATATAGTGCTCTGGAAAAATGAAAGGGGAGCTCTGAATGGTTGCTATGGGCAACAAAGTGATGTTCAGACCTAAAAAGTTTTCAGACATGTGGCCCTAAATGTAACTGCATTGTACCTACCACTATATGCTTACTGTATGGTAGTAATAGTGGTCTTATTGTAATGATTTATATTAA
Organism: Phyllomedusa bahiana; assembly: GCA_025379985.1. Classification (NCBI taxonomy): domain Eukaryota; kingdom Metazoa; phylum Chordata; class Amphibia; order Anura; family Hylidae; genus Phyllomedusa; species Phyllomedusa bahiana. The sequence goes on along the minus strand of JAODAL010005145.1, from coordinate 84,672 downwards.
GTGACAGTATGATGGTATTATTCAGCAATTGCATTTTTTTGCTGGTTGCGGGGTTTGTGGGGGGGCCCCGACACTTCAGCTATATGGGGCCCAGAAATTTCTGTTGGCGGCCCTGCTTGTGTTGTGTTGACATGAGCCTGGACTTTGACTACGTTTGCCTACCGCCTGCCCTGACCTTATTGCCTGGCCTCTGCTATGCCTCAAATTATTCCTTCGCTGCCATGCTGCATCCCAGCTGTCGCCAGGCTCCTGCAGCAAAGCCAAACCTGTTTGCGGTGGGTGCCAGTAAAGAACCGGGGGTCTCCTTAGACTCTCCTTCCTGGCATGGATTTCTGTCATCTCTCATGGAGACCCAGAGGATCCACTAATCTCCTTGTGCCACCTTCCAATATGCTAAATTAGAAAATGACCCCATACTTACCTCTCCCATCACCATTGCTCCAGCACGGCCAAAGCTCCAGTGTCCTCCCCAAGTTCCTCACTGATGAGGTCACGTTCATGGATCACATGATGCTGCAGCCAATCACTGGCCTCTGTGATCACATGTTGTACATGCAGGATGTGACTACTGAGGCCAGAGATTGGTTGCTGCGTCATGTGATCCATGAACGTGATGTCATCAGTAATGGAGCAGGGGGACACTGGAGCTCTGGCAGTGCTAAAACGGTGATGATGGGAGAGGGAAGTATGGGTTCATTTCCTATTTCAGGACATTGGGAGGTGGTACAGATTTAAAAGTCTTGAAAAACCCTTTTAAGGAAGGTTTAAAACTAGTGGCTTTGCCCACAACCATCATTGCACCAGACAGAGCACTGAGTGAAACCTACATTGGGGCATACGTGTTATGCTCTGTATTCCTTTGTTGCCTTTAAATGTCCTATTTAAATGAGATTTCATGATTTTGGTTCATGTGGGAATTTATAAGCACCCTATGTGGTCTATGTTATGCTTACATGCTCTTTACTAGGCACTTTTTGATATTTCCATATACTGTACAAACTTGCTTAAAGAGAACCTGTCACATAGTTTTTGCCCCCCTGGCTGAGGGCAGCACAAGCTAGTGTCAGACCTGCTGTTTCCAGCGCTGTGTCCCTTATTCTGTAAGATGCTGTAGTTTTCGTGTATTTAATGCTCAAATCTGCAGTTTTCAGCCAGAAGAGTCATTCGAAGAGTCCTTCAGAGTGTCAGTATTTTTCAAACCTGGTCAATCGGAGGCTAGCCCCGCCCACCTCAACTGACAAACCTATTACTTTGAATAGGTAGAAACATGTGAATAACTGTCAGCGGGAGGAGCTAGCCTTTGGTGGGTGGGGCTAACACCTGCTCATGAATAAGATTTAAGGGGTAAATGCTCTAAAACTGCTGCATCTTACAGAATAAGGGGCACAGTGCTGGAAACAGCAGGTCTGACACTAGCTTGTGCTGCCCTCAGCAAGGGGGGGCATAACATATGTGACAGGTTCTCTTTAATGGGTGCTACTGTCTGTAATATGTACTTTATTACTCATGTTTTCTTGGTAATATAATATGACTCAATAAAAAAAAATTAACATATTGTGTGTTTTGCAGGTGTCAAGTTATTCCACAGATGTTTTTAATGTGTTTCTGGTAGCCCACATTTAGTTTGATAGATAGGTGGGTTGCCTTGAGTTAAAGTAAAGAATGAAGGCCCAGTTCACGTCTGCATAGGAAGTTCTGTTCAGAGCTCTGATTGCAGATTCCGCCAAAAATAGTGAGAAAAAAGCAGAGCATGCTGTTCTATTATTTCCATTAAATTGTCAGACACCATAACAGAACTCTAACAGGCCCCACTGTAGGCAATAGGTTCTGTCGGGTGCTGTTGGTGTCATTCATGTAATAATAATAGTCATCTTTATTTATATAAAGTGCCAGCATATTCTGCAGCACTTTACAATTTAAAAGGGTATAAGTACAGACATGTCAAATAGTCTCCCAAAAAAAAGTGGCACTTGTAGACAGAGGTGAGAAATCACAATTTAAAAACCCCTGATGAAGCCAGTTTAGCTGGGGAAACATGTTGGGGAGGTCAGGCATGACGTTTTAAATTGTGATTTCTCACCTCTGTCTACAAGTATCATCTGTGCAGGGGTGTCACAAGGGGGCCTTATTTGTCTTGTGTCCATTAGATTAGGGACGATTGCCCGAGTAGGAGGCTTGGGATCCCTCACTGGAGTTAATAATTTGCTGTATATATAAGGCTTTCCTGTTGGTAGTTGGGGTTCCACCAGAGTTGATAATGGAAAAAGAGCTATTCCTTCCTTCAGAAGTAGAAAGGGTTAAATGGTGAGGTTAGAAATCAGGTTTTTAAATAGTGTGTATACAGGTTAAGAGTTATACATAATAAAGGTTACGTTTTAGTGTTTTACAGATAGAGAACTGATAGAGTTTAAGTTTGCCTATGGCAAAATAGTAAATATAGTAATTACAAACATTACACAGTAAGTAGCTACTTACAGATGAGGTACAAGGTGTGAGGGCACTGCTCGCAAGAGCTTACAATCTAGGCGAGTGTATGGGTGATACAAAGGGCGAGAAGTGCTAAGTTTACAATGGTCCAGCCATGTTATATAAATAGTGGCAGTTTGCATAAAAAGTGGATTAGCCTGCCACACAGGCAGTCCACCTATATACAGATAAGTGCCTGTGAGTGCCCAAGTGCAGAGAGCGATAGAAATGTGTGTGACAGAAAGAGTGGGGTTAGCAATTAGGGATCTTGGTAGGCCTGTCCGAGAATATGTATTCTCATGTAACGGATCTGCCTCCATCTCTCCCATCCAGACTATGAACTAAATCTCTGACATAGATGTAATCTAGGCCTCACTTGTACTCACCATTCCCACCACAGTTGTTTCCCCACCGCTAGGATCTCCAGTGTCCCCCACTAGTCCTCCAGCAACAGCATGGCGTTCATCGCTTACACGACCTTCAGGTCATGTGTCATACATTTAAATAGTAGCCATTGAGGCCAGTAATTGGCTGAAGGTCACATAATCGATGAACGTGACATCACTGCTGGGACACCAGTGGGAGACACAAGTGCTCTAGTGGGAGAGATGAGTACAAAATTAGAGATGAGCGAGCAGTGAAAAGTTCTAGTTCGATTAAAACCTTGAACTTTAGTGTGTTCGGTTCGAGGTTCTATTCGAACTAGAACTCGATCTTCAACCCCATTAAAGTCAATGGGAGAAGATGTTCGGGTTAATTTTTATACCTATACAGGTGAGGAGAAGCTGTACTTACCATCCATAACAGTAAACTGGATACGTGGAACAACTTACTGAAGAAAATTTGGCTCCAAGGGCATGTTCACATGGCTGAACTGCGGGGCGTACAGTACGCCGGCAACTACGCCGTGTGCTCCACAGCTCGCACGGGGGGAGGGGGAGAAGCACGCTGCCCCATATACTGTCATTACTCATGGGGCATAAGCGCCGTCGTGAATAAATGACATGTCACTTATGTCCCCGAGCGCCATATTGTATGCCCGGGGAGAGGAGGCATCATAATCCATAGTTCTCTATGAGAACTGTGGATTACCGTAATGACTGGGGCACATTTCGCTCGTATGCCATGAAATATCCGTCGAAATGCGCCCCAATCATAGCCGTGTGAACATAGCCTAAGAGTGACAGAAAAAAACTGAGAGCCATTGAAAGGAATCAAGCATTTTAGCCTAACAAAAGATGAGGGCAGGGGCGTAGCTATAGGAGGTGCGGCCGTAGCAGCTGCAACAGGGCCCTGCATCCTGAGGGGGCCCAAAAGCCACTTTGACACATAGGAGATTTAGAGATGGTGTGTTATACAATTACTAAACCTCTAAAACTGCAAAAACTGAACTTTTGGGCACTGAGTATGATTTAGCAAATCCAAGCACTCTGTATCATATGTATCCATGTATACGAGAGTCAAGCGTTATTTGAGCCTGCAAATGTTGCCAAATAAGAGCTTCTGGGTGTGGGAAAGATGCAGCCAGCGTTACCAAACTCCCTAACTATTGATGTCTATGGAGAGGAACATACTATCTAACTAAGAGCAGTCTGCACAGTACAGAGAGTGAGCTGAAAATGGCGTTCACAAGGCAATACAGTGAAATATATATAACATGGTCATGTGATTTTAGCAGCCAATAAGTGCCCTACACCTCAACAATGATGTTTTTGACACTTCTCTGTGCTCTGTACTGATTGGATGACCGCCAAAAGTGCAGAAAGGTGATTGGATGGCCACCAAAAGTGCAGAAAAGCGCTGAAAACGGAACTGAAAATGGCGTGTCGAACTAGAACTTTACTCATACGAACAGTAAAATGTTCGGTTCGAGTTCTGAAAATTCAAGACGTTCTACTAGAACTTAACTTTTCTACTGCAGAATGGTTCGATCAACAGTATACAAGATTATGTTCTGCAAAATGGCAGAAAACCCTTTTAAGGCAAAACTCCCACCATTTTACAGTCTAATATTCTATATGGAATATGTAGGGGAAAAAAAACCATAACATTGTAGAAACTCAAAGCCATCAGGGGGTGTTTATGACAACAAATTTAACGACTGGTTCTTATGACAACCAGCAGAATTGTGAATTCGGGTCTGGATTATAATAAAGGCTGTACAGCTGACCCATCACAGATTTACATTTTTAGGTGCATTCATTTGAAAGTCCTGCAGTGGCAGATGTTAGAGAAGAGAAGGAGTAGGTATGTTAAATTTCAAATTGCCCAATCAGTGTCGAGGGCAGAGAGTATTTGGAGGGGCCAGAGGGAATGTACACTAGCCAATATGTCTTAGTCAGAGTATTTAAGTACAAGGCTAGCAAAGCAAAACTGATCATTGTCCTAAGTGAAGGAAGCATTGCTATAGCTCCATACCCAATTGGAAGCACAAATTGGTGGATAAAACCATTGGCTGACAGCTATTGTATTTGTATGTGAGTGTCCAATAGTGGATTTACCCACAATCTGTAAATATAATTCCAAATATAAATATCTCAAAATGTTCTTTACCTGGAGTCAAGAATTACATGTAATCCAAAAGCATCCACCATAGTTCTAACATGTTCTGATTCTTTAGTAGCCTCATAGAGTAACATGATATCTGCTGTAACCAGAACTCCTATTTAAATCAATAGGAGCATTCCAACCACCTCTCCACTCTAAAAGGAGACTTTCAGGGGCCTGTTCTTGAGGAGTTCCAAAGGTGGGACCCACACCTATCATATATTGATGGCATATTCTATCAATATAGTATCAATGTGTTAGATATGAACACCCATTAAGGCCCTTTTACATGGGCCAATCATTGGGCATTAATGCTCGTAAAAATGCCTGATCAGCCAATCACTAACCAGTGTAAATATGCCCCTGATCAGCTGACTAAGCTCTGGTTGGATAGTTTATGTGGGAAATATTATGCTCGTTAGTCGGCAACAAATCTCTATGTGTAAACGGGGTGTTCTGTTGACGAAATCTACAATATTAATATGACAATAAACACTGTAGACGGGGTAAGGTACTGGGGCAGTCCTCATGACTGGCCTCTACCACATTGACATTATGTCTTCTACGAACCAAAAGATTTAAAGTGGAACCTCTCTTACAGACCATCTCTTCATTTATTCCATATACCTTGTGCATAACAAAACTTAAACATATATTAAGCCATCTAGTAATACGAAGTATGTATTACAAAATAAATGTAGGGACTTGCCAATGGATGGTGGACAACAAGGCAGAAAATAACAAAGGCATAGATGGAAATGGAAGGATAAATAACTGGAATCCAGAAGCAAGACACAAAAAAACCCTCTGATCCTAACAACTAGCTTTTCCTAACTCTGTTCCTAACCTGTCCTTAGCACGGCCCTAACACCAGACCCCTTGGCCCTATTCGACCCTGACAATATCCATACCAATGTTCCTCAGCTATGCTGATCCTAACCAAACAGCACAGAACTATCAAAGAGAACTCAGGAATAGAACACACTGAAAAACTGACACAGGGCAGAACAGAAGCAACAGAGAACTAAGACAAAGCAGAACTCTAACTAACCAAATCAGGACAACATGCTAGAAGCAGAATGCAATAAGCTCATAAGACACAAGCTCTCAGCTAACAGTATACTCTGCCCCAGCTGCCCAGTGAAGCTCAGCTTTATAGAGGACTCATGATCAACAATTCCCGCATGGAGAGTTGTTTGAAGCAGTTACATAGCAACAGCCTTATCTGATCTATTAAGCAGCAGATTCCTGGCATTTTTAATACTGTGAAAAATTTCATGTTATCCAACTTATTTGAGAAGAATTCCCAGACTTTTTTAACATAATTTTGGTGGTCATTAAAACTAGGTTTCACAGTATATTGTAAAAAAAAAAAACTAGGTGAAAGAACTTATATAATTAAATTTTTAGAACCTCAACCTTCCATCTGCCTTTCTAGAGGTCAGATTTATATCGACAAACATCGCACCATACTCAAGTGAATTATGATTCACACTTTACTAGCCTACACACCCATAGCTTCACAGTGAAGCTTATAGCCAGCTATGGTCTGTCAACTTTTATTGAATACTACTGACATGTAGCGTAACATTGGTCAGGGAGCCTTATTAGTCCAGTATATGCCCAAAATCACCATAAACCATCTTGGTCAACACAGTTTGGTTGGAAGAAAAGAAGTTATAGTTTCCTGTATTTCAATGGAAAAATTTCAGTACAGAAAATCTATTTAATGAAAACATTTTTATTATACTAGTTAAGGTTTTAAAAGCTGTAAAATGTTTAATGACATTTTTGTTTACATGATGGAAACCCACAAGAAGGCTCTAGTATCATGTGCTAGTACGTGGGAAAAAGAAGTATTTGATACACTGGCAATTTTGCAAGTTTTCCCACCTACAAAGAATAGAGAAGTCTGTAATTTTTATTGTAGGTACACTTCAACTGGGAGAGACAGAATCTAAAGAAATCCAGAAGATCACATGAAGATGTATGATTTTAAAATTATTAATTTGCATTTTTTTACATGAAATAAATATTTGATCACCTACCAACCAGCAAGAATTCTGGCTCTCACAGACCTGTTTGTTTTTCTTTAAGAAGCCGTTCATGGTTGACCAAGTTTGAACATGCTGCACAAGGACTTTAAACCACTCCTCCATACAGATCTTCTGCAGATCTTTCAGGTTTCGGGGCTGTTGCAGGGTTACATTGAGTTTCAGCTGCCTCCAAAGATTTTCGATTGTGTTCAGGTCTGGAGACTGGCTAAGCAACTCCAGGACCTTGAAATGCTTCTTACTGAGCCTCTCCTTAGTTTCCCTGGCTATGTGTTTCAGGTCATTTTCCTGCTTGAAGACCCAGCCATGACCTAGCTTCAATGCTCTTACTGAGGGAAGGAGGTTGTTGGCCAAAATTATGCGAAATATGGCCCCATACATCCTCCCTTTAATACACTGCAGTCGTCCTTATCCTTCTTCTTCCTCCAAAAATGGAGAGTAGTTAAGTTCTATTTTGGTCTCCTCTGACCACATGACCTTCTCTTGCCTCCCCAGGATCATCCAGATGGTTATTAGTGAACTTTAAAAAGGTCTGGACATGTGCTGGCGTGAGCAGGGGGATCTTGCGTGCCCTGCGGGATTTTAATCCATGACTGTACAGTGTGTTACTAACGGTAATCTTTGTGACTGTGGTCCCAGGTCTATTGAGGTCATTGACCAGGTCCTTCCATGTAGTTCTGGGTTGATTCCTAACCTCTCTCAGAATCATCCTTACCCCACATGGTGAGATCTTGTATAGAGACCAAGGAAGATTGACAGTCATATTGTGTTTTTTTCCCAGTTTGCAATAATTGCACCAACAGTTGTTGTCTTCTCACCAAGCTATTGCCTATTGTCCTGTGGCCCATTCCAACCTTGCACAGGTCTACAATTTTGTCCCTGGTGTCCTTAGACAGCTCTTTGGCCTTGGCCATGGTGGAGAGGTAGGAGTGTGATTGAGTGTGTGGACAGGTGTCCTTTATACAGGTAATGAGTTCAAACAAGTCAATTAATGCAGGTAATGAGAGCAGAGCAGGAGGGCTTCTTAAAGAAGAACTAACAGGTCTGTGAGAACCACAATTCTTGCTGGTTGTAGGTGATCCAATACTTATTTCAGGCCACAAAATGCAAATTAATTATTTAAAAATCATACAATGTGACTTTCTGGTCTCAGTTGAAGTGTATTAATTTTTTGTAGGTTGGAAAACTCACAATATCGCCAGTGTATCAAATATTTATGTTCCCCACTGTAATTTAGTGTATACTTAGAAGGTTTTGCCTTGTATGGAAGCTTTCTGCCTCCCCATATGATCATGTTGCCCATCCAGGAAACTTCAGTTAATGTCAGGGATAGGTAAAGTCTTCTGGACTATTTCTAGACGTTAACAAGGTAACCTAAAACAGAAAATGTCCCCGTTAGTTTGTTATTTTTTTCACACTTGAAGCCATTTTGAATTTGAATATCAGATGATCCAATCAACAGCTATTCCATGGTATTTATCACATTATTGGTTCATATGTCATAGGACCTCATTTATCAAAATCTTTCTCAATGTCCTTCTTACCCATGGCAACTGATCCATGATTTATATTTCTAGTGCTGTTTAGAAAATTAAATGTTGAGTCTTTATGTAAGCCTAATGTATTCTTAATTTATATATTTTTAGTAGAAAACATAAAAGGAGGCCTCATAACTAAAATTAAAATGGGAACCGCTTTCTCGTTTCCCTTCACGTCCGCCCTATGACCCTTGGGCCGATCACCCCAGTCACCCACCGATATGTTTGCTAGCAATCAAGTTCTTCTGGACATTGGTATACCAGTATAGGTTCTACTCATGTCTCTGTAGCAAAGAGGATGGGACCAACCAAAGCTGAACCCCTTCTCTTCAGGATCCCTGCAGTAGCTGCCTTGTCTGTATTTATGACATATACAACTCTTGTATGCAGAGCCACTATCAGAAATTTATGGGTTTCGGGGGCAAGGGCAGAGACAACATAAAGTGAAGGAAGGGGGGACTGATGAAAACTGACAGTCGGTGAGCAGGCAGTCTGCCAGGGGGCAAGAAGGGAAGACTATGTGTCAGGACTCGGAGGGTGGATAAGAGATCTGGGGGAAAGTGGTATGGGAATATGGTAACCCAGGGGAGATGCAACTTCACATTCTACAGAGCATAGTCCTTCACCAAAATGCAGTATTGACTGGTCTCTAAGATTTCTCAATACCATTGGAAGTACAATTAAAATCTGTACCTTGTCCTTACACACCGCACCTACATAATCTCCAAAGCAGATCCCAAAATGATTTCAGAACCCAAAATGTGAACACAGATCTGGACTAAGCCTGTCAAGCTGACCTTTCACTTTAAATTGTCTCAAAATGTTCCTCAACCAGAGTCAAGAATTCTATGCAATTCAAAACAACACTGATGCAACGAAGGTGGATGAAGCAAAAAAAAGCAACAAAAAATTTTTCCACATCACATAAAAAAGGAATAAAAAAAGCTATCAATAAAAAGACACCGCCAAATGATTCAACAACAGACAGCGAGTGAATAAAGACAAGTGCATGTTTTTATGGAGATTCAAATGCATGTACACTCCAGGATCGAAAGAATGAAAGTGATAATAGCTAACTGTTCCAAATGTCATCACTCAGAAGCCCGCCCTATGACTATTCCTTACACTGGAATCTCTGTCCTTGGCATAATCCTAACACCTCTCCCTCAAATATGTCCCTAAGGTGAAAATGAACAAACCCTTAGTACAGGATCTCACTGGCTTAGGCGGACCCATTGTTTATCCTGGGCATGGCCCAACAGAAACTAGGCAAACAACAAATATATGTTTCTCCAAAACTAAAAAGTCCAAAACTAGAACAAATAAGACTGAGGCAAGAAACCAGATACTTGATTGACTAACACTAGACAGAACAGATACCAACTCTCCAACTAACAAACACTTGTATTGACAGGAAACGAGCAATCATCAAACGTCTATACTCTGTAATCAGGCCACTATTTTCAGCTGCACTTTATAGAGAGTGCTAATGAGCTCAGGATGCCGGGCCCACAATAAAAAAATGCAGCTCAGCTGACAAGCAAGGATCCTGAGATATTGCCATGCAACCACTCCAAATAAACACATGCTATTAAGCAGCGAGATGATGATGGGCAGCGAGGGATTCCAGCCATTTGTAACATTGTAGTTGTACCATGTTTTTCTTGTTCTCTTGCAGCCTCTTAGGATAACCTGCTACTCTCATTCTACATTTGGAGGCCCTTTCTATAGGCCAATCACTGGGAATGAATGTTCACAGGGATGTTCAATCAGTCAATGACTGATCAATGTAAACATATACTTGACTAAGGTTCAACAAAACTGATGGGATTGTTTATGTGGGACCCAAAAATCCCGTTCTCGGTCAGGCAATGATGGATGAAAAGTGTCAGCGTGAGGGAAGAGTAGGCCACATTGCAAGGGTAGTTTGCTTCTCTGCAGAGAATAGTCAATCTCGAATTTTACAGCAGTGCTTGCTGGGTGTATCTAAGATTTACCACTATCACGGGATTGCCGGTGGACAAAAAATCTTGCCCTGCCTCTTTCCAACATTGTCACCCTGGTTACCTGCCTAATCTCTAAAGGATGTTGCGGCAAAATTTCTAACCACACCTCAATACAAGACCTTAAAGGGGAATTGTTATAGCTTCACTTACTTTCCGGCGATATTCACACTTCTCCTTAGCTTCCGACAGCTCTCTGTGAAATGCCAGGAGTGGGGAGTTTCTTCCCCCTCCCAGTGGTTGAACATCATCACCCCCTTCACTAATGGACCTCGAGGACTCCCACCCCCTCACCTCTGAGTCACTGCAGAGTGTATTGCAGTATGATCACTGGTGTCTCTATACACCTATCAGTTTTTTTATATAAGAGCTGTATACATACCACAAGCGCATTTAATCTAATCTGGAGCACTGAATCTCTCACAGCTTGAGATGTATACAGCTTTTTTGCATGTACGGCCACAGATCGCAAGCCGGTCGGTATGCTGGAGTGTTAGGCACAGGGTCAACACTGTCATTGTTTTTCATTGTACATTCTGCTGAAGTCTGGTCTGCTAGGGTGTGGAGACAGGAAAAATGCTATGGGCCCCTAACTCTGTGTCATTCTGTACAGCCCTGAAGTCGACCCCAGGGAGTAAACTGAGATGGCTCTCAGCTAGTGAATTGCAAGGGGAGGGCTGGGATTAGACCAACAACTGGATATACAGTGTAAAAATAAAAAAACACAAGATTAGGCGACACTGTCCCGAGACATGGCAGTTTGCTAATGACATCCAATTGCAAAGTTGTTTGTTTTCTCTGCTCACTTATTATGCAAGACCATTTAAAATGAAACGATAACACCCCTTTGAAATTAATTTGCATACATCACTCTTTGTAACATAAATCCTACAGACACCTCTTAAAGGGGGTTGTCTCGCTTACAATGATTGGGTTTTTGTAAATTAATAAAGATTTTTAAAACAAAGCACTTTGCAATATGATGTTAATTACAAATGTCCCTACTGATTTTGAGCTAGCCCGGTTAGCAGCGAGTGCAAATCAGCTCCTAAAAATGCTCTATGCTGACGACACTGTTGATCCTTTCTTACTGGCTATCAGGTCTTTTGATCTCCTCAGTCTTTGAAGACGGTCGGAGCAGAGAGCCCCTCCCGGCACAGAAATGCTTCTTGTAAGTAGTGGGAGGGGGGAGGGGAGGACTCTGGCATCAGTGTCCCTGCTTCGCTGGATTAACCCTTGTGTGTGCCTGCTTCCTCCTGCTCATCTAACAGATGGATTGTGGGGGGGGGGGGGGGGGGGGGAAAAAAAAAAAAACAGCACGTGAACCCTGTCGGTTTACTATAATCATGATGTGTTTTGGAACCTGTGACAATACTAATGCTATACAGATCAGGCATGTGAATACTTTATGCTCTCCTGTATTAGTGAGACATCCTGAGTTTATAGTAACACTTTCCCATGTTGTTGCTGGGAGAGTGTGTGAGACTTGTAAGCTAAGCAGGGGATGTTATAGGAACAGCATGCATACTCTGCTGCTCTGTTTAGCATACACAGCAGGCTTCACATTCCTCTCATACACCTACTACTAGATCAGCCCTCTCTGCAACAGACCTAGGCTCGGCACCCAACTGGGTGAACTATCACAATAGGCAGCAAAAAACACCTCCCCCCCGTATAGGAAGTTTTAGTAGCTGCCTGTTGTGCTGATGGGACGGGTGAGGGAGTCGGGAGCTGGAAGGAGACAGACAAGCTTAGCCACGACCCCTCAGTTCAAACTTACAAGGCTCACTGACAGGCTGGAAAGCTTAATGAAGACAGACTCCTTCTTTTAACACCTTTAAGACCCAGGACTGTAATGGCTTGATGACCAGATAATTATTTCATCTTTGCCTCCCTTTATTTCAAGAGTCCTTTTTTATTTTTAATATGATAAAGTTGAATGAGTACTTGTTATATGTGGAAGAAGTTGAATTTTTGGGGAGAGTAATCTGAGTTAACAAATTAACTACTGTACAATTTACAGTATGAACATAAAAAGTGTTTTTTGCCTTTTGTTTTCTTTTTTGTTTTTGTTTGACTACCTATTCTGTGTTATTTGCATTTTTAATTATTTTATTTTAAGGCTTGTGTCTTTAACAGCTTTAAATAGGACAGTTTTTCGTCCGTCAATAAAAAACGCCGGAAGTGCGCTATAATTAAGGTGGAATACGTCCAAGTCATTAACGGTATTCCACAGTTCTTCATAGTGAATACTAATGGGATTAGTTCCTATCCCTGTCTCCGGCGGATTACACCGCGGGGGGAGATAGAGTGACATGTGAATTACTAGCGGAGTCATACGCGTCGCTCGGTTATGAATAGACTTTGGGCCAGCGATCGGTGCCGCGCCACCCCCACTCCCGCCCCCGTCCCCACGGCGTAATTGCGGGGCGCAAATAAGCCGTGTAAACCCAGCCTAAATCTACAGGTTATTATAGTCATGTGGATACTTAATATGTGCAGTTTTTTTTTTTTTGTCTGTGGTGTATGCACAATAATTTTTTATTAAATATTTATTTTTATTTTTTATTTATTTTATTTATTTTATATTTTTTTTAATGTCTTTTACTTTTTTTTTTACTCCTATTAAGGGATAACTATTTCTACACTTTTTTTTTTTACACTAGTATAAGGTATACCAGGAATATTTTGGACCCATGACAGCGAAAAAGGGAAACACACCGCCCCCAAAAATTCGCATGTACCACTTGTTAGTATACCGGAGCCACGTCCCCTTTTCGCAAGAAGGTTTTCTATTCTCACGTAATATACCAATTGTGTTAGGGTTCTTAGCTCAAATGATAGACAGACTTTTTAGCTAAGGAAAATCGTGCAGTCTTTATGTGGCACACAGTCCACAAATACAGGAAGATAAACGTAAGTGTAGCTTGATTCAGCTAATACCAAGATACATCAAAGCATTGGCCAGTCTCTGTGTAAAGTTACTGCTACGTACTCCATTCTCCCGGCGGTCTCAGTTTTCATAGGGTTACAAGGACCAACTCTGGGGCTCTCAACCACATATCACTCCACCTGTGCATTTTGGACACGGTAGGGCTATATCCTTGAGCTTGGCTGGCCTTATATCTGCCTGGTAAAGCCATGGCCTTGGCAATCTGTTCGGGCTGTTCATCCACACCCAACTCTTGTTGATCTGGCTCCAGTAAAAGCACCGACCCGGATAACGGCATTGCTCGCCATACTACCTTAATATAAGAGTTGAATCTGTCGGTGGCCTATTGCCATGACACAAAATGAATGGGCTTTTACTTCAACGTCCTCAGGCCAGATCAATGGGTGTGACCACATATCGGTATGTCCAACAATCAGTACCCTGTGCCTTCCTACATACCCCCCTCGCGCTGCCTCAATGCATAAGGGGATCTGGGCTCCTTCAGGCAGCATACTACATACCCTAGATTTGGGCATCTGCATATTACCACTTGCACAGCTTGCCATAGCCTGTTGCTCTACCCTCAACAAAAATTGATAATCTTGCTGGGCATAGGAACCAATGGGCTTACCCTGTGCATTGTTTGCCTTTTTGTTTTTCCCTTAACCATTTCAAAGGGCGGTGAGCTGTCACCTGCCTAAATTTTGTTAACCCAGGAACTGGTAATACCCGGATAGAGAATTCTATGACGATCACATTGTAATAAACATCTAAGCAAGTATGTTTCCGCCTCTCAATTATTGGGCTTAATGCCGAGCTCTGCAACGGGGATAGTTTCCCTGCCTGAGAAACCTCCAGCAGGGATGTTCCTCCCCATTTATAACCTGGGACTTTACAGCTCCTAAGCCGACCTATGAGGCATCTGTTTGTACTACAAACTCTCATGAGAACTTTACCAGGGGCCCCACTAAATCCATGGCTATTCTCTTCAAAAGGTAATTTTCAAATAATAGGACCAATGGTATATTAGAGGGCTGGGCTGAGAAATTGGCGACAGGGAAGGTTACATCGGCAAACAAATGGGCGGACACCTGGTCTGGCAATAGTCACAGATTTCCCGGTACGGCACCCTGGCCAGTAAAGTCTGGGGTTATTAGTCCAGAACATTGTTTGTCTAACAGGTAGTAATGGACTGCCCCCACCTCTTCAGTGTCACACTCAAGAACATGACTGTGGGCCAAATCCATTACCAATCTGTCTATATGGTTTGGAACCAGTAAGCTGTTCCACCACTTCTCTCACTGATTTTGTTAACCCGATTACTAGCAGGTTTCCTTTTACAGCAAAGGGGGGAAATCTTTCTCTGCCCCTGACCTTTTGAGGTACTCCATCAAGTACCACCACATTTTTTGAAAGCCCTTCTTATGTTTTGTCCTGAGGACCTCCCAAAGTTTCCCCGGGAAACCCCCCCAGGGGGGGACGTCTCGTAAAGGGTTGGGTTCCCCCCTCACCGTTCACCTACCATGAAGATAAGGGAATCAGGCCATGTCTGGGACGGGGGCTGTAGGGCTGTCGGGCCTCGAGGGCTTCCTCTGGACTGCACTTTCCCACAGTCCCCCAAAAAGAGGGCAACCCTGGCCAAATTATTTCTCATGGTAACCCTCTGCACGAGCCTACGTGGTGTGACTTGACCCCCTTTGGATTTTAAATGCTTGGGCCACGGGTACTTTTTGGTTTCCCCAGGATGCATGTGACCCCCAAAGTTTTCCCTGGGACCAACACATGCGGGATTCGGGCTGTCAGGAGAGTGACCAAACTTCCCGAGTCCAAAAGTCTTATGATAGGGATGCCATTCATCCTGATTGGACAGAATGGAAGTCCCTTCGCAGTGCCCAAAACCGGTGTGCAGCCGGAAGCGCCGACGAGACATACGCCGCCCTACGGAACAGTCCATGGGTTCCGAGCCAAGGGGGTACCAGGCCGCCATATGCCCCACAGAGGAAATCCCTGGCGAGGGGTCTGGACGTCGGTTCTGGAATGCTCTTGTCCTTGGGACGGGCTTCTCTAGGGAGCTTAGGACCCTTTTTTGGTACCCCGTCAGTCGGGGCCGCCAGTAAGGAAGGCAAAAAGGGTCCTGGGGTAACCCTGGAGTTCTCCCGCCCGATATTTCCCCCCAGGGCCCATCAATCATTCCCCCTGGATTCCTTGCGCCACCCAGACTGCAGGGGTTGGGTAGAGAGTGCACGAAGCGGTCCATCATGACCCTTTTCTACCATTGGGCTGGGGAAAAGACCTCCGGCTGCAGCCACTTTTTTGATAGGTGCAGGGTCAAACATTTGGGCCTAAAAGGGGGCTGTCCTCCTGTGTCAGTCAACCAAACGGCCAGGATCTCCCAATTCATCTAGGGGATTCCCTGGCATCTGCAGAGGTAAATCATAACAACCTTTTGAGGCTCGCCTGTGAAAATGGGGCCAGGACCCCTGCCCATGCGACTGGAAATCCCCCTCCCTTCGGCGCCCCCAAAAAGTGATAAGGAAGGCTTCCACGCGTCCCGGGGTCTCTTCTGCAGGGGTCTCCCTACCCTTTTCCGCGCCTGTTCCCTCTTCCATCGGGGTAAAAAGTGGATCTCCTTCGCCCCTACTTTCCATGTGGCCCCCTTTCCTTAGGGGTTGGTTGGTCTCCTGCTGCGATCGCACGGCCTGATGGGGCCCGTTGCTGCTGGGGCTGCCGCACCAGGGCTTTAACAAATCCTCCATTCACCTGTCTGGCTTTTTGGGGGGCAGCTGCCCTTAACCAGGCATACAGTCCTTATACAGGATGATGTCCGCATCCAAAACGATAGGGATTAGCTCAAACAATAGAAGACTTTTAGCTGGGAAACACTGCAAGCTTTATTTGGCACAGTCCACAAGCAGGAAAATAAACGGCAGGCTTGCTTCAGCCAAAACGAAAGCATACAGCAATCGCAGCCTCTGTGACAGGTACAGTATGGTACTCCATATCCCGGGGTTAGGAAACCG
This sequence comes from Phyllomedusa bahiana, assembly GCA_025379985.1. Taxonomy (NCBI): domain Eukaryota; kingdom Metazoa; phylum Chordata; class Amphibia; order Anura; family Hylidae; genus Phyllomedusa; species Phyllomedusa bahiana. Next base: position 68,112 of record JAODAL010005145.1, on the reverse strand, counting down.
CATTTAGGTCTCAGTTTTCCAGAGTTACCAAGGCCCAGCTCTGGCTCTCACACCACCACTCGCTCCACTGAGCAGTTTGGACAGGTAGGGAACCACACCCGCTTTCACCTGAGCTTGCTGACCTTATATCTGCCTGGTAAGCCCTGGACTGGAATGTGGGAGCAGTCATCCCACTCAACTCTTTTGACTGCTCCAGTAAAAGTCCAACCCGGATATCGGCATTGCTGCCATACTACTAATATAAGCGTGTCAGTGGCTTATTGCGTGACACCCATATATGTAAAGGGATTTTACTTCACCGACCTCAGCAGATCGGTGATGACCATATCGTTGTCCACAACAGTACCCTGTGCTTCCTACATCCACCTCCTACACCTAACTAACCTGTGTAATGCTCTGGGAAAACAGCTAAATTCAGTGAGTTTTGGCAATCACCAATCTTTACTGGGGGGTTGTTGGGATAGCCTATTGCAGCATTCAGGAAAAATGGGGGACAATTCTGCAAAACTATGCCTAAACCATCACACTAATACCCAATATATATCCATTACATGTAATTTTTATATAGTGGTATAAACCTAAAAATGTGTACAAGCTATGCAAGACTATATGTCACCTCCCACACAGTGACCCAATTAGCTGGTTTAGATACCAGTTCGTATCACAGGAAACTGCAGACACATACTATTACAGTGCGCATGTTACATTTTAAAGATCTCGAAGGTGACGTTCTTTTTGATTCAGGGGTAGTTTAATTAAAGGGGTTTTCATCATGACAGGCTTTTTGTGAGATCTTATAGCTTTCTCTCTTTTCTTACAGCTTTAAATCCATGGGCGGGGTCTCTCCTCCCAGTTGGCATGTACTTCCTCTACTGGAAGACTGGTGACATTCATCATTCTTGTGCTGTGAAGCAGTGGAAGAGAGAGGAATGGCATCAGCTCTGCAGACCTTCTTCAGTGGTCAGTTCTCTTGCCTGCGGTAGATGTCACTCCTCCACAAGCTCATTGTAACCTGAACACCTACTATTTAGTGTCAAGCAGTTATACTACTGTGAAATGATGAAAACAAATGTGATAAATGCACTCTACTCCACCTCTACCTCCTGCCTGAAAACAGAGGTGGGAGCAGAGTACATTTCTCACATTTTTTTAATCATTTCAGGCTCTATGTATAACTGTTTACACCAGTACAGGTGTTCTGGTTACAAGGATCTTGTGGAGGGAGGTGACAACTCTCCAGGCATGAAAACTGACCACTGCAGGAGGTCTGCAGAGCTGTGATATCCTCTCTGTGTATAAGGCTGTTTGTATGGTGGGGAGAGTGAATCTAGCAGCTAGAGACTCAGTAACTGACCAGATCCTTCACATAGGACTATCACTGGGAAAAGGGGCATAGAGCTCTCATGCAGCCATTATTATACAGCTCAGAGTGCAGTGAAAGACAATGAGAACACCACAGACCATCAGACCAGCAGCATTTACACTTTCTCCTTTTGAAAAGCTCATATAGAAGGATGAGTGCAAGCAGCCAATCACAGCAAAGGGGGCATTGTCACAACCAGGGGTAATGTCCTACTGGGCTGGCGAATGAAATTTAGGAGCCTATCACAATACAATAACGGGGTGTTATAGCCCATCTACTTGTGCTGTAATAGCTCTAGAAACGCACTGATTAGCATCTTAGCAGCTTTACTTAAATAGGTTTGCGATTATGCCCTTTCCACAATTGCTAAATTATAGTGCTTGTTTTTACTGTCCCCATCATTACAGAAATGATCTTTGAAGCGAGAAAACCCCTTTAACTTATTCTTCTCCATCCGGCCCACACAATCATGACGTCTTCTCCCGGACCCGACTCATCCCTGCAGAATTTCCCACAAAAATATTTTAGAATCTTCATTTTTCCAACACCTATATACCTACCTACCTACTGGAGGGTGGTATATACCTAACCACCTACTGGGGGTGTTCATATACCCATAATGGAGATCTATATAGAAAAGATTCGTGATTGCTTTCCTATGGTAGGAAAAATGGATGCCTGCTGTTGGGGATGGGGAGTCACCCATTGTTCCTATATAGGCCCCAATAAGGTAGGTAAATATATATGTCTCCCCTGTAGGTTATAGGTACATAGGATCCCCAGTCTGTAGACAGGTGTATGACCCCAAAGTCTGTAGGCAGGTATACGACCCCAATATTATTCTGTAGGCAGGTATACATCCCCCATATTATTCTGTAGACAGATATATGTCCCCCATATTATTCTGTAGGCAGGTATATGTCCCCCATAGTCTGTGTGGTAGGCAGGCATAGGTCCCCAGTAGTCTGTAAGGTAGGCAGGTACATGTCCCCAATAGTCTGTAAGGTAGGCAGGTACAGGTCCACCGTAGTCTGTATGATAGACAGGCAAAGGTCCCCCATAGTCTGTAAGGTAGGCAGGTATATGTTCCCCATAGTCATTGTAGGCAGGCATAGGTCCTCCATAGTCAGTATAGGCAGGAATAGGTTCCCCATAGTCATTGTAGGCAGATATAGGTCTCCATAGTCAGTGTATGCAGGTATAGGTCCTCCATAATCAGTATAGGCAGACATAGGTCCCACATAGTCAGTATAGGTGGGCATAGGTCCCCCATAGTCAGGGTATGCAGGTATAGGTCCCCCATAGTCCGTGTAAGCAGGCCTATGTCCTGCATGGTCAGTGTAGGCGGGCATAGGTCCTGCATAGTCAGTGTAGGTGAGCATAGGTCCCCCATAGTCAGTGTAGGTGGGTATAGATCCCCCATAGTCAGTATAGACAGGCATAGGTCCCCCGTAGTTAGTATAGGCAGGCATAGGTCCCCCGTAGTTAGTATAGGCATGCATAGATCCCCCATAGTCAGTATAGGCAGACATAGGTCCCCCATAGTCATTATAGGCAAGCATATGTCCCCCATAGTCGATATAGGCAGTTATAGGTCCCCCATAGACAGTGTAGGCAGCTATAGGTCCACATTAGTCTGTAGGCATTTGTCCAAGCCCCAGTTAAAAATAAAAAAAATAACAGAACTCACCACTTTCCCCCGTTGCTCTGAAGAGGCTCTCGTTGTTCTCCGTCTTCTTCCTGCACAAGCGGCAGATCCTAAAAGCGGGACATCTGGTCACCTTAACTTAGTAATATATTAGCATACTCCTGTATACTACTGTATGCTTATACATTAGACTATGTGCAATATGACACAGGCAGCAGTCAGGGCAGCACACAGAATGCCCTGACCGCAGACTTCATATTCAGATATTCACTGGGGGATACTCTAGGTCCCCAGGGCTGACTGTATAGATATACCCCAGACTCTATCGGTCACCATCCTGATGTAACAAATCCTCAACTCACTTTTGACCCACTGAGTCTTGAGAAAGCCAGCCAGTATCGCTCTGCACTGATGAGGGACAAAAATCCCGAAACAGCGCTGTATGCAGATGAGTAGTACGGGCTCTGGCTATTTAATCCCTTTTGCTTTCTCACAAACTCAGTGGGTCAAAAGCAAATTGAGGATTTGTTACATCCAAAGAGGGCCATCTTGTGGCTCTCTGCTCCTTTCCATAATGCCTTGTGATTTGCAGATGCTTAGTGAGGGCCAACCCTAAAAGGCATTTCAAAACTCTAAACATGACACCATACATGGTGCTCTCTGATAGGAGAGACGTTCCCCTTTATTGAGCGCTCATTGCCTACACACCAGCCAGCCAGTAGTATATCGGCTTGCTCTGCACTTTATGCGGGGACAAATATCCCGGAGAACAGCTGCTGTATGCAGATCGAGTAATAGCATGGAGTATAGGGGTTTCGTGTCTCTCCGAAACGCGTCAGCTTTCCTTGTGCGCATTCATGCTTTTTTAATGGATTGCCAAATAAAAGTATGGGACTTTTAACGTCCACTTTGGATTGTGCTTGGGATCATTTCTACCACTATTATGGTAGATACACCACTCTATCCTTAAAGAGAAACCTGTGCACCCATAGTTTTTGCCCCTCATAGGCGAGGGACGCAAAAGCTCGTGTAGACCTGCTTTTGCTGCGCTTGTTGTGGCTCTTATTCTGTAAGATGCTGCCCAGTTTGCGTGTATTTAATGCTCATTCTGCTGTTTTTCAGCAAGAGGAGTCATGTGGTAGGATGTAGTCCTTATGTTCAGAGTGTAAGTTTTTTTCAAACCCCACCCACGGAGGCTAGCCCCACCCACCTCAATGATCATAACCTATTACTTTGATAGGTAAGAAACAATCGAATAACTGTCAGTGGACGGAGCTAGCCTTTGGTGGGTGGAAGCTATACACTGCTCATGAATAAGATTTGAGGGGTAAATGCTCTAAAACTCCTGATACTAACTGAATAAGGGGCTCGGTGTGGGTACGACAGGTCTGACACAGCTTGTGCTGGTCTTCAGCCCAAAGGGTGGGGCATAATATATGTGACAGGTTCCCTTTAAAGAGATAAAGAAGATCAGGTTTTTCTTAGTGCACCATAAGGCTAAGTCTACACAAAAATGTTAAAATGGCATCCAAAAGCCGACAGCAATTTAACATTGGGGTACCGTGGTTTGTGGCGCGGGTTTTGCGCTAAAAACAGAGGTCGGTTTTCAGATTTCCTGCCAGCCCCTTAGATGGAGGCTACAGGAATCTGACGGGAATTAGGTAGAAGATAGATCATGTTCTATCTTCCTTCAGAAGGACGGCGGTTTAGAAAACCTGCAGTGGATAATCTTTGTAAAATACAGCACAGGTTTTCTCTTGAGGTCTACACAGCACTGGGTACGGTCAGATTTCCAGCAGATTCGAAGTACTGAATCTGCTGTGTAGACATAGCCTAAGAACCTGCTTATTAGAATCTGTTAGTGAAGGTGAAGAAGTAGAAGCCAGGTGTACAAATTTGATGATCGCTGTTCCTATTATGTGTCATGGACAGGTAGCATTTATGCTATCTACAATACATGAAAAAAACTTGAAGTTTCTTAGTTCACACGTTTTGATCAAAAAATGCTTAAGCCACCCCCAGGTTACACTGGGATCTTTGATGATCGCTGGGGTTCCTACTTATGTGTCGATGGAACAGGGTAGCGGATCGTGTTGATGTAATCAGGGCTTGTCGAAGGGGAGAGGGAGTCTAAGGGTATGTTCACACGGCGTGTCTCATAAATTTTTTCAGTATGTAAATTAACATATTGAAATCAGTCCGAAATCTGTATCCAGAGAATGTCTCCAAAAACGCATCTGTAATGCACACTAAGATACGTATTTAGGGCGAGCGTCGTGTAGGATTTTTGGCATTTAGACGCCAATTTTTGTGCGCATTATAATAGTGTAGAATGGGCCATGATTTATGAACCTGCTCTACTGCAAGTCAGAAATCCGGCGCATTCTAGCACTAAGACAATGGTTCAGTTTATACGTGGTTTACCTATTCAAGCAGTAATGCGCCTAGATTCATTGTACTGAAGCTATAAATCTAGAGCTTTGTACGGTTCGAGTGCGCCCCATCTCTCGCATGCCCCCCAATATCAGGCGCGTTACAAAGTGCCGCGTGCGCTCTGTAATGCGGCATATATTGGGTAGAGTGGGCGATTTAAACTATTTGACTAATGGGGGCTGTGCTTAGATGTAGGCTGAAATTACGGCCATGATTTATTCATACATGTCGCCCTTAATGCATATTTGGATATATTTATCGGATGCGTATTTCACTACACTTTCTTTTAAATAAACCTACATGGACCAAGGGTGACATGTATGGATGTTGGCGCATAGAGACCAGTTCTAAATCGCTTTAAGGCAGTGTAGAATGCACTAGAATGTATGAAGCTGTTCTTCTGCAGGTCATACATACAGGGCAGTGTAGAGCCAATACCACAAAGTCTGGCTCAGGCGAGCACCTTTTACCCTGGTCTAGCTGTTTCTTCTGCGGTCCTACATAACAGGACGCATGTGTAGAGACCAAATACCACAAGTCTGGCTCAGGCACTCCTTTTACCCTGGTCTGGCGTTCTTCTCAGGTCATACTACAGGGCAGTGTTAGAGCCAATACACACAAGTTCTGTATCAAGGCACCCACCTTACCTGGTCTAGCTGTTCTTCTGCAGGTCATACATACAGGGCCAGTGTAGAGCCTAATACCACATGTCTGGCTCAGGCACACACCTTTACCCTGGTCTGGTGTTCTTTCTGAGGTCTTAATATAGGGCAGTGTGTAGAGCCAAATACCAAAGTCTGGTTCAGGCACCACTTTCACTGGTACTGGCTATTTCTGCAGGTCATACATAAGGGCGCAGTGTAAGAGCCAATATCTCAAGTCTGGCTCAGGCACCACTTTACCCTCGGTCTGTTTCTTCATGCGGTCTATACATACAGGGATGTTGTTATGAGCCCAATACCACAAGTCTGGCGAGGCACAACTTACCTGGTCTGTTCTTCTGCAGGTAATACATTACAGGTGCAGTGCTAGAGCCAATACACAAAGTCTGGCTCAGGCAACCACCCTTTACCCTGGTCTGGCTGTTCTTCTGCAGGTCCTACTTTCAGGGAGCAGTGTAATGTAAAGCCAATACCACCAAAGTATGGCCTCAGGCACACCTTTACACTGGTATGGCTGTTCTTCTGCATGTCATAATACATGGCAGTGTATGAGCCAATACCACATAAGTTCTGGATAAGCACCACCTTAAACTGGTCTGGCTGTTCTTACTGCAGGTCTCATCATCAGGTGCTGTTGTTAGAGCCATTACCATCAAGTCTTGCTTCAGGCAGCACTTACCTGGTCTGGCTGTTCTTTGCAGGTCATACATACAGGGCAGTGTTTTGAGCCAATACCAACAAGTCTGGATCAGGGCAGCACCTTTACCCTGGTCTTGGCTGTTCTGCTGCAGGTCATACCATATAGGGCTGTGTTAGAGCCAATACCTCATGTTGGCCAGGCAGCAACCTTTTCCCTGGTTTGGCTGGTTTCTTCTGCAGTGTCATACATCAGGGGCAGTGTAGAAGCCAATACCCACACAAAGTCTGGCTCAGGCACCACCTTTACCTGGTCTGGTATTCTTTGCAGGTCATTACATAAGGGCAGTTGTAGAGCCAATATCACAAAGTCTGGCTCAGGCACCTCCCTTTTACCCTGGTCTGTTCTTCTGAAGGTATACATACAGGGCAGTGTAGAGCCCAATACCTAAGTCTGGCTCAGGCACCACCTTTACCCTGGTCTGTTCTTTATGCAGGTCATACTTTACAGGTGCAGTGTGAGCCAATTCACCATGTATGGCTCAGGCAATCTACCTGTACCCTGGTCTGGCTGTTCTTCTGCAGGTCATACATTACAGGAGCAGTTTAGAGCATTACACAAAGTCTGGCTAAGGCACCACTTTACTGGTCTGGCTGTCTTCTGCAGGTCATTTATACATGGCTAGTGTAGAGCCAATTCCATATGTCTGGGCTCAGGCACCACCTTTCCATGGTCTGGCTAGTTCTTCTGTAGGTCATACCAATAAGGGCAGTGTTGTAAGAGCCATATACAATCAAGTCGGTCAGGCACCAACCTATTACACTGGTTGGCTGTTCTTCTGTAGGTTCATTCATACAGGGTGCAGTGTCTTTAGGCCAATAAACACAGTCTGGCTCAGGGCACCACCTTACCCTGGTTCTGGCGGTTCTCTGCAGGTCATACATACAGGGCAGTGTAGAGCCAATACCACAAGTCTGGCTCAGGGCACCACCTTTACCCTTGGTCTGGCTGTTCCCTTCTGAGGGTCATCATTAAGGAAGCGTGTCGGAGCAAATACCACAAAGTATGGCTCAGGCACCACCTTTACCCTGGTCTGACTTTTCTTCTGCAGGTCATACATACAGGAGCAGTGTAGAGCCAATACCACAAGTGTGGTTCAAGCACCCCCTTTACCCTGGTTTGACTGTTATAACTGTTCTGCGCCAAAATTTGGTGTCAAAGAATCATAAATGTGTCTACTTCTAAAAATGTGGTGCGACGTCCCCAGAATGCCTCAAATCTTTGGTGCAGTAAAAAGTGTCTTTGGCACATTACAAGGGCACTTATCACGTCAAAATTTGGAGTGCACCTGTTCATAAATTCTTTTTTGTATCAATGTACACCAAGGAAACCGGTGTGCAGATACTCGTTCAAACCTAAATGCGTATTTTAGGCTGCGATAAAAGATTATATATGTACAAAAAAGTGTTTTTGAACGTTTTTTGGATACATTTTTTAGCCCCCAAAAAAGCCCCCCATTGTTTCCTACGGGGTTTTACTGTGTTTTTTCGTCAGAAAAAATGCAATATAATTACTAGTAAAAAACTTTTTTCATGTGAATGAGTTTGTTTTTTTTACATTGAATTAAATTTGAATCTGGCTGTAACATTGTTGAATACGTATTTTGGTACCAAAATATGTTTTTTCAAACCCGTGTGAATTCCCCGGTGGGTCCGTTTTCCTTTTTTTAAACCCCTTTAACAAGAAATCTGGACTTCACTTCGCCAAAGGAAATTACCAGGTCACAACAACCAAACATGGTTACTTTTTGAGATGGCTGTAATGCGGGGTGGTCCCAAAAATGGTTTAAAAAAAGAGATGGGGTTAAAATTAAAAGCGAAGGTAAGGCATGGGAGTTCAATCATCAACGTTAAAAGCCCAACCCATGGTCAAACAGTAATTCCTCTAAAAAACAGCATAAGCGACCAAAAACTAGTGGGAGGAAGGAGGAGATCCCCTTTTGGGCGCGTCCCCCTGCACGGAAAAATCCCGGGTTTTTCCCGGCCGGTATTTACCTGTTTTGCGGCCCGCGGGAAGGGGGGGGGGTTTTTCTCCGCGTGGTGGAAAAAAAAGCCCCTCCCTTCACTTTTAAATGACAGTTCCTTCTGGAAACGGAAAAAGATTGCGCAGTTCAATGTTTTGGGCAGGAAAAAAAACCGAGGGGAAAAAACCCGGCAGTGGTGTGTGCAGGGGTTTTCCAGGGAGCCCATTGTGCTTTTTTTCGGCCGATTTTTCGGGGTTGAAAAAAAAAACCAGCTGAAAAACCGACCGAAAACCCGTGCCATGGGGACATGCCCTTAGAAGGATCAGGCATAGGTGATTGTTCCTGAGAAAACTGGGTGGGGCCCTACAGGAGAACCCTTGGGGAGTGTGAAAAACAAGACCCCCCATCCCCACCTGGCACAGAGAAGAGGTACACAAGCGCCCTGCGCGCAAAGGCCAAAAACTACAGGATCTCTGATCTTGGCTGTTTAACCTTGTAAATGCAGTGATCAATGCTGACTGGTGAATCTAAAGGTCCACAACCCTGTCTAAGGCAAACTTAGTCACTATGGATCAATATTGTCCATCAATATGCACTCTATATGCCCACCATTATGGTGTAACTGAAGCACCATATTTACAAACAAGAAATTCTATAGGGGGAAACCTTTGTAATTTTGTCATTTTAAAGGAACATCCTTTTTAATTATTTCTCATGATTCAGATAAAATTTTTAAGTAAAAAAAATCTCCACGTGCACCTCTATAAAATTAGTTTTGGAGGGAAAAAAGGTGGTCTGTTTTCATTATTAACACCACCCTTTTGCATGAGGTTTCCCTTTTATTATTGAACAAAAAACTTTAATCCAAGATATTTTAACCCTGCCCCGGGGGATACCTACAGCCCCTTTTTGAAACCCCAAACCTAACACTTTGGAACCCCCTTAATGTCATTTGTTTTGGGCATGCAGCCTATTGTTCCATACTGGTAATGATTTTGTCCATGTAGCAATGCTAAGTGTGATTTGGAAAAAAATTTTTGGGTATTCTATTGCACTTGGGCTAGGATGGTTGGCATTTTTTAAGGGCACTGTTTTGTTACATTTTCTACCCGCTTTTTAGTCAATACAATCGGTCTTTACTATTTTCCCTTTTAAATTGTTACATGCAAAAAATTTGGGGGCTTACAATGCCAAACCTGTTTTATACTGATCTTTTATTTTTATAACCTTTTTTCACTAAACCCCCAAAGTTTGCCCTAGATTGATTTATTGCTAACATTTTGGTGCCCCTCTTTAACCAAAATATGTGTCCAGCAGAGCAATTTTTTGGAATTGGCCCAACCCCACTTTACTGCTGTTGACTTGAAAAACCAGTTTTTTGTTTTTTCAGCCTTAAAGGGGAATTTCCTTTTTCAATTCGGCGGTTTCTGTATTTATTTTTCGGGCCTTCCAGGTTTTTTCCCCCTAGTGGGTGTTCTTCTAAAGGGGGGATGAATCATCCCCCCTTCACTGTTTGTGCTCGCTCCCGAGTCAGTGTGTTGAGATCAGGGGTGAGGGGATGCAAGCCTTCCCCCCCCCCCAAACCCCCGGTCCACTGTCAATGTGGGTTTTCCCTCCCTTTTGCAGTTTTTTTTTTTTGTGAGCTGTTTACATAACGCCCTGCTTTTGTCTAGCGCCCCTTTTTGAACTCAGAGCTGATCTTTCCTTCCTCAAGCGGGGGGTTTTTTACGTTTAAAACAAGTCTTCTTGAACTCATCCCCGAGCGCACAATCTTTTTTCTTTTTGTTTCCTGGGCATTGGAAGAGCAAATTCTGCTGGGTTTTTCTGATTAGAAAAGCTTACTGTGACTTGAGGAGGTCCCTTGTGCAAGTGAAATTTGCGGCCCCTTTTCTGGTGAGGAGGCAGGAATGCCGCTCCCGGAATACGAAACCCCCGGGGGCCGACAGAAAGTAAATTAGTGGGCCGTAGCCAAATGAAATAAAAGGAGGTGGAATCCCACCTGCACTGGGGAACTGTGTTTTTCAGAAAACGAAGATAAGGAGGGCAGTGAAAACAAGACAGCTTTGCAAATGAATCCAAATTTTTAAAGTTGTTTTTACTGTCCCCCATTCGAAAACCCTTTAATGTAAGATACAAAACCCTTTTAAATTGATCTTCTCCTGCAACCACCAGCTCCTCTACCTGCCCACCCTGGTTTCCCCATTACCCTCTAGAGCGGTTCCCCTAAACCCGCCCTCTGTGTGTGCACTAAAGGCATCAGGTATGTCACAGCATTATTACAACTTGTTTCCAGGGTCAAAAATATATCAATTGAGACTTGGGTAATATATACAGTACTAATCACTTGAACAAAAAAGTGTCCATATTGGGAGGGGTGTACCATGCATTTGTGCCATACATGTATTTAATTTTTTTAGGTTTACTTATCTGCAAACTTTATGAGTAGACAATTAACTTTTTAAGTGGAGTAAGTCATTAACTAGCTGAGCTAGACAGTCCTATTACCCAGTCTTGGGTGCCAACTTTTTGATTATTGCCCCTCATCTCTAAATCGGTTGCTTAAGGCTACAACATCCCTCTCTGAAATGCCACGTCATGTGCACACATCTAAATATAGCATATAGGGCATGCAACTGAAGAGTTAATTATTGCGGGCAAAAGCTAAACTTCCAAACACACTCAACATATTTATGTGCAATTCCATGTCACAGTTTTCTTGTTAAAATGGTAGATGATAGGCTCATAAAGAATCTTCCCTTGACTTATCAGCACTATATATTGAGTGAGGTAAACACAGAAGGATCTTCCAAGGTTGCTTTTGAGTTGGAACAACTCAGGTAGGTAAAACTATTGTTCATAGACCTCAATTGTTAAGGGGGATGATTATCAACCATGTTGACCTCCAGATAATATAAATTACAACAAAAACAACCAATTAGATGTGTGTTCTTCTATACAACTGGTAGTTGCTGTTGGTTATTTAACTTCTTAACAATTCATTGATGACTATTTAAGAAACTCCGGTAAGGTTTTTATTATAAATTAGTGATTTGTACTAAAACTTAAATTTGGAATTCAAAAACTTAAATTTAGAATTCCACTTAAATTTGAAATTCAAAACATTTTCTTGAAGAATTTGAGGTTTCTTTTGGATTTTTCCACAATGCAGTACTCAGTTCTAATCCGTACTGAAACATGAAAGGAACTACAGGGAATTACTACAATAATGTGCTTACATTCTCTGTAAATATGGCTTATATGTTCTAATTTCCCCAAAAAATGTCTACCAAAGGCAACCAGCAGGCCACAATGCCATTCAAAGCCATTCCTTCTTGTAAACTGGCGCACAGAAAATGGATGTCAGGGAAAAAATTAAAAGATTATATATAGAAAATTCCCTTAAAACAATAGCCTTTAATAGATATACATTAAAAATACCCAATTATAATAGAAAATATACAATGGTCTCTAACTATTTATGCCACTACAATAATCTACAGGGCACCTTAACCCTTTGGTACCCTAATATCACAGATAAATAGGACAAGAAAGACATAAATTCTCACATATACATCCTGTGTCCTAAAGATAGATAAACCATACCAAACAGACCATATCATGAGTTATCTCACGGTTCTGTAGACTCTTCAAATCGTTTTTTTTCACCCTTAATGGATTCTTGGACATAGAAAAAGGACCGGATAACAAGATAACTCCTAATCCTATCCAGGCAGAGCACCCGTCCCAACAGGGACGACCCCACCTCTCGACAACTTGCCCTATAGAATATATCACAGTCCTACATAGATAGTGACCATAGAATAAGAAGAAATCCCGACGTGTTTCCCCAATCATAGGTTCATCAGGGGATAAAAGGTATAATGCGATAAATACTGCGATAGTAGATGATGGCATGATGATTTTCTATACCAGTGTTTCTCAACTCCAGTCCTCAGGACCCACCAACAGGTCAGGTTTTCAGGATCTCCCACAGAATGCATCGACAATAATTACATCACCTGTGCAATACTGAGGAACTCCGGGAAACCTGACCGGTTGGTGGGACTTGAAGACTGGAGTAGAGAAACCCTGTTCTATACCAATCCTTCTTGTACCCAACATCGATGGAAGTTGGGAGAACCATATACACATGTTAAGAATCAATAGGTCTGGTCAGTGTTCAAGTAAATGTATGGGCACTTTAAAACAATGGCCAATTTTTTAAGCTCCTTTGTTGTCCTGAATGGTAGCCCATCTTTATGTAACACGTCGCTTAAATGAGCAAATATGTGGATACAAGACAATTCACTTGGTTTGCCTCTTACGTGAGCCTTTCTAATAATATTTCTGAAACAGTATCAGAGTTACATGATAATCTCCCAGTCTGCGGTGCCCCAAGCATTCCCAACCTCATCTCCAATGCTTGGGAAATAGATTGATTACTATTGGGAAACACCTAAATATTATCGAGATCTGAGTGCTTCTCATGGATATTAAATATGTGATTGTTACATTTTCTATAACATGTCATAGTCTTCATCACAAGGATTCTGCCTAGAAGTCCACAGACCCTCACATAAATATTAGTTGTGTTGGCTTTCATCCTTGCAGTTCATTCTCTCCAAATAACCCTTGCCATTAATGCCTATAACAATACAAACCCCCAATAACTCAAAGATAGGCTAACTACTTAAATTAGAGGAATGGACCGACTGAAAAGAACACTCAAATGTCTATAAGAATATAGCATCCTTGGATAATGTAAAGGATCATAGAGGTCTTCTCAATTAAGACCCATGAGGATACTTCCGCCAATCCCTATATCTACTAGCCCTCCCATCCCTATGTAGGAATGATGTAATCTCCATATCATCAAATATTGCTAAAAAATCATGTTAATCCCTGATCGTGAATATTAATATCTTGCCTTATATTTCATTTACATTTCTTTTAGTGATGTATGGCACCCTGTTTTAAATTGGCAATGGAGTGGCAACTTGCCAAATGCAACTTTAGTTAGCCCTTAAGATATAGCCCTCGTGTAACTTAGTGTAAAAACTATATACTATGGTTGGCTTAAGAATAGTTTCCTGCATTGCTCAAACCCCCAATGTTTTACTTCTTGAACTAAGTTCTACCGTAAGATACACCTCTCAAACTAAACATATCCTGGTGAGCAGTAGAGCCAAGTTTACCAGTGTGGGAGGTCTTCACAGCGGCTTTGGCTGTATAAGTACATTATGAGATGGAGACCTAATGGGGCATATAGACAAGGGTTAGTCATGGTGGCATGGTCTCCTCAAAGGGAACATGTCAGGTGTTGTTTGGACTGACAATGTCTCTAAACATTTTGTATGCTAAATCTGATGTCGCCAATTCATAAAAATCAGGCTTTACAAATGGTAAACTGTATGTAAATGACCACTTAAAAATCATCTGCCTTTCTACTTTGTTTAAAATAAAATATTTAGCTAACATGACCACCAGCCTTGCGCGCATGCGTGCTTGCCTTGTGCTCCTAAGGCATGCACTGTGCAGTAAGATGTAGTGTGTCTCATTTCTTCACTGTACTGCTTATGCAATTATCTTTTGACAGTCCAGATGCACAGTAAACTAATGAAGCTGGACAAGACAACAGCACATGCATGAGTTTTGGAGAAGGGCGGTAGTGATGTAGGGTGACTGAGAGATAACAGTGAAGCCAAGATGGTTGGAGCGCACAGTGTGACTTTTTCCAATATTGTCACTGCCCAGATGACTCTTTAATGGTATTTTGCATACAGTGTACAGCGTTTTATAAAGTGATTTTTGTGATTTTGCTGCATCAGATACATCATACAGGGGCATATTTAGAAACTTAGTCAATTCATATCATACAGCATGACTGTGGTTTAAGGTCCTAAAACAACCTGACTGGTTCGCTTTAAAGCTTTAACATGACCTTATATTATAGTTTTTTACTCTTGATATTACACATAAAAACAACCTGTATTTTCCCTGATCTCAGCGTTTGCATGGTACATGGTGTCACCAAACATGGATTTACCAAAAATTGGGAATGCCCAATATTTGGTGCGAAGGTCGATTTATTCCGAGCCATGTTTTCAAGAAGACAATGAAAAAAAAGAGATTGTGCGGAAAACATTGTGTGAACGGGTGAAAAAATACTGCAGGTACAGTATGTAGACTGTTTTATTCCAGAAAAACTATAAAACACTATATTAAAAAGAAATATAACTACTTTTTTTTCCCCCTTGGGAAAAAGAATTTTAACTATTAATTTTACTGCCCCTGTGTAAAAGAATAAAATACTAAAAACATTCCCTCCTATGTAAAGAATTTATACTATAATACTCCCCCTATGTACAAGAAAAAATACTATAATCTGCCCCTAGTAAAAGAATAAAAACTATAAATATGCCCCCTATGTACAAGATTAAAAAAACTACTTAATACTGCCCATGTACAAAAATTTAAAAAATAATATAATCTGTCTCCTATGTACAGAATATAACTATTAATTGCCCCTAGTCAAAAATTTTAAAACTCTATAATATGTCCATGTACAAAATTAAATAAATATTCTGTCTCCTTTGTACAAGTTTTCAACTATATAAACTCCCCTCTATGTACAAGATGAAAACTATTTTATACTCCCTCTTGTACAAGAAAAATAATACTTAATATATCCTTTTTAAAAAAATTATAACTACTATTTTTATGCCCCTATATAAAAGAATAAAAACACTTTATAACGTCTCCTATGTACTAAGAATAAAACACTATAATACTTGTACAAAAATTTTTAAGTTTTAAATACTGCCCTTATAAAACGGGAATTAACTACTATAATCTCCCCCCTATGTACAAATTATAACTACTAAAAACGCCCCCTTGTCAAGAATATAATTACTATATATGCCCCATGTACAAGAATATAACTCTTAAAATGTGCTCTTGTACAAAAAGTAATACTATAATACTGCCCCCTTATGTACAAGAATTAACTAGTATAATACTGCCCTTATGTACAAGATTTAAAAAAAAAATTTATAATACTGCTCTTATGTACAAGAATTAATACTAAAATATGCCCCCTATGTAAAAAAATTTCCCCTTTTATGACAAAAATATAATTCTTAATATGCCTCCTTGTACAAGAATAAATATTAATACTGTTTTTTCCCTATGTACAAAAAATATAATATTTTTAATACTGCTCCTATGTAAAAGGGAATTAAATTTCTATTTTGTCCCTCTAATACAAGAATGTAACTACTATACAGCCCCCTATGTAAAAGAATATAACTACTTTTGTACAAAAATATATCTTTTTTTTAATACTCCCCCTCTTTGTACAGATTTTAACTCTAAAATACTGCCCCTTTGTACAAGAAATAAACTACTATAATACTGCCCCCTATGTACAAAAATAAAAATACTAAAAATACTGCCCCCTATGTACAAGATATACTACTTACCACTGCCTCTATGTCAAGAATATAATACTATAACCACTGCCCTATGTAAAAGAATATAAATTTTAAAAAACACTCCCTCATGTCAAGAAAAAAACTACTTTAATACGGGCCTATGTCAAGGAAAAAACTACTATTTAGTCCTATATACAAAAATTTGAAATTTTACTATTTTGTTCTCTATGTACAAGAATAAAACTAGTAGTTACTGCCTCTTGTCAAGAATATAAAACTATAATTTACTGTCCTTGTACAAGAATTAAAACTATAATATGCCCCTTATACAAAAATTTAAAAACACTATAAATGCCTTATGTAAAGAATATAACTACTATTACACCCCCCCCTTGTAAAAGAATATAAATTATATTTACTCCCCCTATGTAAAAGGAATTAAATACTTAATATGTCTCCTATGTAGAAGAATTTAACTACTTAATCTGTCCCTTGTACAAGAATTAACTACTATAATATGCCCTTATGTAAAAGAAATAACTTTTTAAATACTGTGCATGTACAAGAATTAAATATAATACTGCTCCCTATGTACAAAAATATAACTTTTTAAATACCCCCCCCTATGTAAAAGAAAAGTAATGATCCTGTAAAATGAAAAAAGGGAGGAAGAAAGCGCACTCGTGAAAATAAATTTTTGTATAAATTTTAAAAATTTGGTGTATTAGTCCTCACGGACGAGTTGTGCGGGGTAAATGGCCAACTATATAAGCGTTTGTAGAAAATTTGACGACCCCGGAGGATAAAAAGCGAGACCCAAAACTCCAAGTAGGTCGGTACCCCCTCCCGATTCTCGGTGGTCTCCGGCGCAATAGTTAAATCACTGTTTTTTCACTCCTCCCCTTTTGGCAAGCGGAAAAATCAGTAGAAAATTTGGGTGTAGCGCTCAGGCGATGGGTGATTAAAATAAAAAAAAATAGGGAGAGACATGGGCTTAGCCAATTATTATGTCTCTTTAATGTCCAATTAAAAGCAGAACAGAAAAGACGCTTTTCCCCGAATCTATCGCTTATCAGTTGTGTTTTCACCCTGAGGGATTTCCTTTTATTAAAGTTTTAAAATCCTAATAAAACAAAAAAAAATGTTTAACAAAAATAAAACACTTACATTTTTTTGAAAGTATAAATAACTGTAAAAAAAATAAAAAAAAATTAAAAAAAATTTTTTAAAAAAATCCCTTTAAATTCTAAAATAAAAGGATTTTAAAAAAGAAAATTAGATGTACTGCTTCCCGAGGACATTAGGGAGGATTTGCCCTGATTTCCAATATAGTTCAAACCAAAATATTTAGTTCACCCCAAAGTTCAGCTTTGTGTTACTCTGAAAAAAAAGCAGGGTTTTATGTTGCAAAAATTATTTTCGAAAAAAAAAGTATGCCCAAAAAAAAAAAAAAATGTAGGGTAAATGTATGCACAAAAAAAAAAAAAAAAAAAATGTTGCCGATAAATTTTTTGAAAAAAAATAGAAAAAATAAAATGTACCCCGATAATGTATGCCCCAAAAAAAAAAAAAAAAAAAATGTTGCCGTAAATTATGCCAAAAATAAATAATAAAATGTAGGGCCCGATAAATGTATGCACCAAAAAAAATAAAAAAAAAATTAAAAAATAAAATAAAAAAAAAAATAAAAAAAAATTAATAAAATAAACAAAAAAAAAAAAAAAAAAAGGGTAGCCCATAAAATGTGCCAATAAAAATGTGCCCAAATAAATATATGACATTTTAAAAGCCAATTGAAATTTATATTAACAAAAATATGCAATGGAAAAATTGCACAGATAAAAGTATGCCGAAAAATATATGGCAAAAAAAAAATTAAAATCAGAAAATGAAATAGTATCTCTTTAAGCCTGTGGATTGGCGTATTTGTTATGATCAAAAAGTTTCCTTTTTGGACAATCTCTTTTTCTATCTTGTACTTGGTCAGGAAATGTTCAATAGGCTGTACCGTAAAGTGGGGGTGATACCTTTTGGGATTTTCGAAATGCCCTTGGAAAACTGTGGGTGGTACCATTGTTTTAGTTGTATCTATGGTTTTCACCCTTTTGAAACTCATGAAATCCCCCATGTTTTGTCCTTTTTTAACGGAATTTTTTTTGGTTTTAAAAGATACAAGTCTTTGGATTCTACAAAAGATACTACACACTTACATTTATTTGGAAAAAAATTCGATGTACCCCGGTGTTAGTTCGGTGATTTTCCACAAGGGTTACCTCTTTCTCCTTCCAAAGTTTTAGATGTTTTTTAACTAGGGGGGTATCAGATTTTTTTTCGTTTTAGCCTGCGATTAGTTATTTGGGGGTCTTTGGGGAGGATTGGTTCAGGGGGGGTCCGCTTTTGTATCCCCCAATGTTTTTGTGGATTTTTGGATTTCTTTTTGTTGGGAGTATTGTTGTAAAAAAACTAAACCTGTTTTTTGTTTCTAAAGTAGTTTTTGAGGTAGAGGTTTTTGTACCCCCTTTCCTTGATTTTGCGTCAGGGGGCAGGTCTCTTTTGTTTTTAAGTAAAACTTTTTTCTTTGCATTTTTTACCCCCTTTTTGGGGGAATTTTTTTTGTAAAACTTTTTTTCTAAATGTCGCTTTACTGGTAAAGTCTGGGGACCTTGTGCAATTTTTAGAATAGTCTGAATTGTCCCAAAAAGGGAAAATTTTGGGCCAATACGAAATATACTGTCAAAATGTAGGGGAAAAATATTTTATGCAGGTTTAAAGGAATTTTTTTTATTTTTTGTGATCCCCCACGATAAACGGCTAGATCTTAAAAAAAATAATTTCAACGGTTGGTGTTTTTTCCTGTTGGGGGAATGTATTACCTTTTGGTTTTGGGTTTTGGTATTTAGTGAACTCGTGTGCTTAGGGGTGTTCCTTTCCCGATCAAAAATAAGATGTCATGTTTCTTTTAAAAAAACACTTTGTCTGGGGAGTTCCTATGTGGGTTTATCTAAAAACGTGTTTTGTGGGTTCGTTATAGGGCCTTAAAGGTTTGAGTTTTCTAAAAGGGTGAATAACCCCTAGATACAAAATTCAATCATATGGTATCACCCCCGTTTCCAAGGCTTTTTGAAAATGCCCATAAAGGTTCACTCTAGCTTTACGGGGTACAGCCCATTGAAAATGTTCCCGCCATGTACAAGTTGAGAAAAGAGTTGCCGAAAAGGAAAAATTTTTGGTCTATAAAATAAAAACGCTCAATCCCAATTTGGGTTAATGAGAGACTGTTTTATTTTTGATATTTTTTTTATTTGGGATTATTTTTTCGGGCATACATTTTTTTTTGTGCATTTTTCCATTGCATATATTTTTTGATTTACTTTCATTTGTGTTTAATTTTGTGCATTATTTTTTGGGGACATTTTTTATTGGGCACTTTTTATGGGGATACCTTTTTTTTTTTTTTTTTTTTTTTTTTGTTTATTTTATTAAATTTTTTTATTTTTATTTATTTATTTTTTTATTATTTTTTTTTTTTTTTATTTTTTTTTTTTGGGGTGCATACATTTATCGGGCATACATTTTATTTATCTATTTATTTTTTGCTTTACATTTATCGGCATACTTTTTTTTTTTTTTTGTTTTTTTGTGCATACATTTATCGGGCATACATTTATTTATTTATTTATTTATTTTTTTTTTTTTTGGGCATACTTTTATTTTCTGACAAATATATGTAGCAACAGTACACCCTGCTGTTTTTTCAGAGTAACTACATAAGCTGAACTTTGAGTGAATTTAAATATTGGTTTTGAACTAATTGGTAATCAGGACAAGTGCACCCCTTTAATGTCCTCGGTAATGCAGTACATTCTAATTTTTCTTTTTAAATCTCTTTTATTTTAGAGATTAAGGTCATTTTCTAAAATTGTTTTAAATGTTTTATATTTTTACAGTTATTTATATCTTTTTCAACAAAAATGTAAGTGTTTTTTTTCTTGTTATAACATTTTTTATGTTTTATTGAGTGATTGTAAAATTTATATATAAAGGACAATCCATGCAGTGTGAACAACATTGCAACTGATGAAGCGAGGTAGATCCTCGGGAAACGGCGTCTTGCTGTTCTGCTTTTAATTTGGACATTAAAGAGAAATTTTAATTGGCTAGAATGGCCTAGTGTCTCGTCCCTTATTTTATTTTTATTTTATTTTTCCCCTCGCCTGAGCGCTACACCAAATTTTTCTACTGAGTTTTCCTGCTTGCCTATGGTGAGGAGTGAAAACACAGTGATTATCTATGTACAAGAATATAACTACTATAATACTGCCTCCTATGAACAAGAATATAACTACTATATGTACAAGAATATAACTACTATAATACTGCCTCCTTTGTACAAGAAAAATTTAAATACTTAATACTGGGCCCCCTTTGTAAAGAATATAATACTATTAATACTGCCCCCTATGTTTCAAGAATTAATACTATAATACTGCTCCTATGTACAAAAAATATAAAATACTATATGCTGCCTCTATGTACAAGAATGTAACTACTATAATTTCTGTTCTCTATGTACAAGAAAATAAACTTGTATAATACTGCCCTTATGTACAAGGGAAAATTAACAACTATAATTTTTCTCCCCATGTACAAGAATATAAACTACTATAATACTGCTCCCTATGTACAAGAATATAAACTACTATAATACTGTCTCCTAGTACAAGAATATAAAAATGCTATAATACTGCTCCTATGTACAAGAATTTTAACTGCTATAATACTGCCCTCTATATACATGAATATAACTACTATAAAAATGCTCCTATGTACAAGAATATAAATACTATAATACTGCCCCTATGTACAAGAATATAACTGCTATAATTAACTGCCCCGATGTACAAGAATTAACTGCTATAATACTGCCCTTTTATACATGAATTAACTACTATAATACTGCTCCTATGTACAAGAATATAACTACTATAATACTGCCCCTATGTACAAGAATAAACTACTATAATACTGCCTCCTAGTACAAGAATGTAACTGTATAATACTGCCCTCTATATACATGAATTATAACTACTATAATACTGCCCCTATGTTTCAAGAATATAAACTGCTATAATACTGCTTCCTATGTACAGGAATATAACTACTATAATACTGCTTCCTATGTACAAAAATGTAACTGCTATAATACTGCCCTCTATATACATGAATATAACTACTATAATACTGCGCCTATGTACAAAAAATATAACTACTATAATACTGCCCCTATGTAAGGGTATAACTGCTATAATACTGCCCTCTATGTACAAGAATATAACTGCTATAATACTGCCCCTATGTACAAGAATATAACTGCTATAATACTGCTCTTATGAACAATATATCATACTTATAAACCAAGTCTCTGGGATAGGAATGTAAGGAGGAAATAAAACATATTTTAAATGAGTTAAATGATAACTTTAAAGTAACTATAAAGAAGTTTCATAGGTGTAATATAGTTATGAAACCGTAACAAATCAGCAGAAAATGTTACCTTGTTCAAAACAAACAAGTTTTTTTTTTTTCATTGAAGTAAAATTTGAAACAAAGAACTAATTTGTACGCCGCTTTAGGCTCTTTGGTACTGTATGTCCCCCTGCTTTAAAAAGGAAAATCACATTTTTTTAGCTGTGAATACAATGAAGCCTTATGAGTGGGGGGTGCAATATTAACCTTTTCCTGAAATGGAAAGCTCACAGCTATCCCAAATGAACAAATATAGGAATCCTCCGCCATTCCTCTTCCCCTGTTTACCCGCTAGCAAAAATCTCAAAATCCTTTTGGGGAAAAACAAAATGACCCGGACAAAGTCAACCTTTGTAAGTTGAAGCTTGATTTTAAACCAAACTCAAAAGCGAGTTTATTTGGGTTTGGGGCAGGTATGTGTTGACTGAGGGGGTTTTGTCTTGTGACTGATTGTTTAAAAATCGACTTTGGGTCCCCACTTGCAAAAGGTTAGTGTCTGCTGTGACATTATATGAAGTACATTGGGGCGAATAAGAAAAACGACGGGACACTAAGCTAAGACAAAAAGAAGCCCCAACCCAAAAGTAGTGTATAAATCCGTGTTGGACATGTGTCGCAGGGGGAAATTTTTGAAAATAGGGGTTTTATGAAAAACACAAAAAAATGTTAAAATAACAATCTGTGGGGTGATTTCTTAAAGAAAAATCGTGTTTTTTATCAAAATTCCTGAACCAAATTTTACGGAGTGGATATTCCATTAGGGATTTGCAAAAACCCTATTTTTAATTTCCTGAACATAGATCCTGAAGCAAAGCACCCAAAAAATACCTGTGTAAAAGGACCTCCCCCCAAAGAGGAAAAAAGAAGTAAAGACAGAAGGCACTTAAACACTGGGCCCCAGAGCGTGCCTGCAGCTTCCCCCCATAAAGTGGTCGCGACAATGGGTTCGCCTTACCCTGAAAAAGTATGTATGGAAACAACAAAAAAACAAGATGACAAACACAAAGCAGAGAGTCGAAGTGATGGTTTGGGGCATTCGTGGGCCCCCCGCAAGCGTGTAGTTAAAGGGGTTGTTCGCTACAAGATTGGGTTTTAAATTTTAAAAAAACTTTAAAAAAAAAAGCACTTTTCTTTTAAAGTTCATTTCAAATGTCCTAGTTTTTAGCTAGCCCTGTTAGTATTACACATCAGCTTCTCGATCTCTATAGTAGCCCACCTGTTGATTTCCCTTATCTTACTGGGTGTCAGGTTTAAGACTCATCACCTTTGAAGACAGGGCGGAGCAGGAGGCCCCTCCCGACGAAAAGCTTCTGTGGTAAAGGGGGGGGGAGGGAGGACTTGGCGTCTGGTCCGAGCTGCTTGGATTAACCCTGTGTGTGCCTGCTTCCTCCTGCTCTCTACACAGATAGATGTGACAGCAGTGACCCTGTCTGTTACTATAATCATGATGTGTCTTTGGAACTGTGACTATACTAATATTATACAGATCAGGGGGCATGTGAATACTTTATGTTCTCCTGTATTAGTGAGACATCCTGAGTATAGTAAACATTCCCTTGTTGTTGCTGGAGATGTGGAGACTTGTAAGCTAAGCAGGGGATATAGGAACACATGCATCCCCTCTGCTCTATTAGCATACAGCTTCATATTCCTCTCTACACTCCTAGATCAGCCCTCTCCTGTAACAGACCTAGGCAGGCACACACAGGGTGAACTCTGAGAGCAAACCCCCTCCCCTCCCCCCCTGTATAGAAGTTACGTAGCTGCCTG
Organism: Phyllomedusa bahiana; assembly: GCA_025379985.1. Lineage (NCBI taxonomy): Eukaryota > Metazoa > Chordata > Amphibia > Anura > Hylidae > Phyllomedusa > Phyllomedusa bahiana. Next base: position 44,617 of record JAODAL010005145.1, on the reverse strand, counting down.
TGTGCTGATGGGAGGGGGGGAGAGGGAGCAGAACAGACAGACCAAGAAACACGCCCCTCAGTTCAACTTACCAGGGACAGTGACAGGCTGAAAGCTCGTAATGAGACAACTCCTTTAAGCCACGCCAGGGAGCGGAGTCTAAGTAGCCCCCGGTATTCACCAGAGCCCGCCGCAAAGCGGGATGGACTTGCTGCGGCATGAGGCTACCAGGTCGTTACCCCTGACGTGACTTGCTTGCGATGGCGGCTGGAGTACTACGTGGTACAGAATCGTAATCCAGAGAGTTAGTCAGGGACAGACGGAGGTCAGGACGGGCGGCAGAGTTGTGGTCAAGGAGGGCTAGACGGTCAGGACAGGCGGCAAACAGGCAAGGTCAGGAAACCTAGCGGAACGGACTGGTACACGGGTAATCAATACGGAACTCCAAAACTCTCTCTAGACAAACTAACGTACACCAACAAACTGGCAGAGAGTGCAGGGGGTGTATACCTTAAATAGAACCAGCGGCCGGCAATTGACCAATTACCAGTGCGCTGGCCTTTTAAATCCAGACCAGCTGTCGCGCGCGTGCCCTAAGCAGCGGGTACGCGCGCAGCGGCCGGGACAGGCAGGAGCAGCGTGCACAGGAGCGTGGACGGGTGAGTGAGCAGGCGCCAGGACCTGGGCAGCAGGGGGATGGTTACGGGCGGTCGAGGCACCCGCGCCGGACCCCCTGCGGGTAGGGGGCAAACTGTACCAAAACGATAAGCAGAAAAGTTAATAAGCAGGCAAAAGGTCAGAAGTCCAAATAACACAAAAAGGATATACCAACACCCACTAGTAAAAACCAAGGGTATAACTAGCAAGAAACTGAAGGCAGGAGTGATCTTTAATCGGATGTCAGTGAGCTGGTCCAGAGTGTGATTGGACCATCTCCCTGACATCCAGAATACAGCCTGATAGGTGCAGACAGCTGTCACTCACACCTCGTCCAATTCACCTGCCGCTCAGCACAAGACCCACAGCAGCAGATGGGTGTGGCAGGGAACCTGTCAATCATCGTCAGCAGAATCTAGGAGGGCAGTGTTCACACTGAGAAAACAGGAACATGTATACGATACCAAGATTATGGGCAAAAGCGCATTCTCCGCCTTATCTTCCGGACAGAAGGCTGTGCTGAGGCCCGTGCAGACACGATCGTGACAACCTGACACTAACAACTAGCTTTTCCTAAACCTGCCCCTAACGCTGACCCTAACACCAGACCCCGCTAGCCATATTCTTTCCCTGGAGACATCCTCTCAATGTCCCTCACCATGCTGATAGTTACTAAAACAGCACAGAACTACTAAAGGGAACCCAGGAAAAGTGAAAAACTGATACAGGGCAGAACTAAAGTAAACAGGGAACCAAAAGCAAACAGGCTTTAGCTAACTGGGTAAAGAAAATTAAACCAGAACAGGACACAAAAGGACTAAATATATAAGATACTAGAAAAAGAATGCAAACAGATCACAACCCCTTAAAGGGGTTTTTCCCCCACTCCCAAAAGATAAAGAGTTTCAAATGGGGGGAAAACCGAACATGAAAAGCATTTTCACCCTTTTTTACCATTAGAAAATTTGCAGGGTTTTTAAGAGAAAAAGGGGGGGGCACCTTTTTTATGTGTGACCCAAGGGTTTGTTTGAGCCCAGGTCGGGTTATCCCCAGTTTAAAGCATTACGGTTTTCGGCTAAGCTTTTCTGTCCCACCCAAAGGTCACGGACGGGGAAATTTGCAGGCAAGGGAGAGGGCATTAAAACAGGTCACGGATGGGGAATTTGAGGGGAAGATTTAGGCAAATGTTCCCCAGGGGCCCCTTAAATTTGGGGGGGGGCTTTAATTAGCCCCGCAATTACCCGGGGGAGGGGGGGGAAAGGGAAAGGCGGGGGGGCAGACCTCCCAGCCCTTTGACTTTTCCATTAACTAGCGGGCCCCATATCGGCCCTTGGGTAAAATGACATGTCACAAACCCCCCCCCGCGGGCGGATTCGCCGGAAAAAGGGGGAGGGGAGAGTAAATCCAAGTCCTCTAGGAAACTTTTGGTTACCGAAGACGGGGACGTTATTCCAGCCGTAATTCGCCGCCCCAAAACCGGCGAGCAATACGGACTAAAAATACGCCCCCTTTTTAAAACCCTTTGTGGGAACATAGCCTTACCCATGAAAAATTCCATTTTCAGTCCCACAAAAACCAGAAAAACACGGGCATTCCCATGTAAGAGGGGCAGTCTTAAAATGGCCCCCCCAAATTTCAAAACAAACCTGTTGGAAAACCAAAGAAAAGGAAAAACTTTGGGTCAACGCTGTCCCCCGAGACCCCCCCTTTAAGCTCTCACTCCCCCCCCGTATAGTCTGTCCCCTTTTCCCAATTTTTTCCCCTTTGGGGCTTGTTCAACAACGTTTTGTAAACCCTTTTAAAAACTTTCCGCAAAACGGATCTAACAATTGTTAGTTTGATTAACTTTGCTTTAAAAGGGCAAAAGGGCCAGGGGCGGGTTCACTATTTAGCGCCGATCCCCTTTTCGCGACCCGTTTTTTTGGGACCCCTTTTTTTAAAAATTTGGGACATGTAAATTTTCCTTTTTGCATTTTACGCAAGAGAAATCCCCATTAGAAATAATGGAGTGCGCTTTGGCACCCCGGGAAAGGGGAACCCAAAGCAAGATAATTTTGGGGTTTTTTTTGGTTTGGTTTTAAAAAAGCCAAAAACGCATCCAAAAACCCCTTGGGTTTTTAAAAAATTAAATAAAAAATTTTAATATTTTGTTTGGGTTATATTTAGTTTATAAATGTATATCAATATCACTCACCCGGGCCCCTTTATTAGGTACACCCTGCTAGTTAAACCCGGGGTTTGGAACCCCCCTTTTGCCTTTAGAACCCGCCCCAATTTTTTCGTGGCATAGATTCCCACAAGGGGTTTTCAAAGATGCTCAATTTACCAAGGGGGCCCCAAAGAGTGCCAAGAAAATATTTCCCCCCACACCATGACACCCCACCACCCGCCCAACGTTGATCAAGGGAGGGTGGATCCATGCTTTAAAGTTGTTGACCCCCAAATTTCCCCCCGACCCTAAAACCAATTTCCGGAAAAAAAAAAAAAAAAAAAGGGGGCCAAAAACAAAAAATAGCCGTGAAATCATCAGGGCCAGGCAAACCGGTTTTTCCAAAACTTCTACTGTTTAAAATTTTGATGGCTTGGGGGAAATTGGAGGGCCCCATTTTTCCCGTTCTTTTGCTGAAAGGGGTGGGGGGAACCCCCCCAGTGTGGTTTTTCTGCTGCTTTTGGGCCCTCTGCCCCCAAAATTCGCCGTACTGTGGTTTCGAGAAAGCTCTTCTTTTTCCCACCTTGGTTTTTTAACGGGTGGCTATTTGAGGGCAAATGTTGCCTTTCTATCAGGCCGAACCAGTTGCCCTTCTCCTTTGACCTCTGGCATCAACAAGGCATTTCCCCACCCGGACTGGGCCCTCACTTGGGTGGGTTTTTTCTTTTTCGGGAACCCCTTTTCCCGTAAACCCCAGAGATGGGTTTGCGGAAAATTTCCCCGGAGATCAGCAGTTTCCCGAAAAACCCCAGGAAACCTCCCCCCCTTGGCCCCCAACAAAACCCTTTCCCGGTTTTAAAAGCCACTCAAATCACCTTCCCCCCCCATTTTCTGTACTCCGGGGGGAACTGCAGGGATTGTCTTGACCATGTTTCATGGCCCCAAAAGCACTGGGGTTGGGCCGCCCCTTTTGGGGTTTTTTTTGAATTTGAAAAATTTAAATGGGTTTTTCGAGCGTTTGGGCAAAGGGGTACCTAAATTTAAAATGGGCCCTTGGGGTTATATTTATATAAATGTAATTAAAATTTTAAAAAATTTATATATATTAAAATATATATATAAAATATATATATTTATAAAAAATTATATTTATATATTAATATATATATATTATAATATAAAATTTTTAAAAAATAGGGAAAAATTTAATATTTACAATTTTAAATAAATTTTTACCCTTTTTTTTTTAAATAAATTTATATATAATTTAAATGTATTAATTTTTTATAAAATGTATATTAAAATTTATAAAGGGAATTTTCTGTACCAAAAATTTTAATTGTATATAAAAATATATAAAATTGGGATATTTTTTATTTAAAAAGTATATAAATTATAAAATATGTATACCTTTAAAAATATTTTTTAAATTTAAAAATATTTGGGTTTTTAAATTAAAATTTTGTTTATAAATGATTTTTTTTTTTAATTCATTTTCATTTGGGGTGGGTTTTTTAAAACATTTGGGTTTATTTAAAAAAACAAAAAAGGGGGGGGGTTCTAAAAACATAGGTGTATGGGACAGGGTTTATTGACACCCCCCGGGGAAAAAAAAAAACCCCCCGTTTTAAAAAGCCTGCAAAAAGCATCCAAAAAAAAGGGGTAAAATGTTGCTTTTTTTGGATCCCCCTTTTTTCGGATTTCAGTTTGGCTCCCGTTTTTTCCAAAGGCCTTTAAAAAAGGGAAACCGTAAAAGATCCCAAAACCAAATTTTGGGGAACAAACCCCTTGATTTGTAGAGGGGCTAGCAATTTAAACCCTTCCCCTTTTATCGAGCTCACTTTGGGCCCCTGGTTTAGGGCCGAAAAATCCTGGGTTTTTTTTTTAGGGGGGGAAATTGCAGAAACAGACACTTTTCTATGGTTAAAGGCAAAGTTAAAACCAAGCAAATTTTTGATAGGGTTTTTTAAAATTTAACCAAAAAAAAATTGTTTCAATGGAAACCATTTAAAAACTGCAGTGCGGAACTTTTTTCCTTTTTTTTCTTTGTTTTTTTTGTGATACTATAAATGTATAAATATATTTTGCTGTGTTTGTTTGGGGAAAAAAGGGAAATTTTTAACGAAAATTTTTTTTATAAGGGGAAAAGGGTATAACCCAAAATCAGTCCGCAAATCACACTTTTTGGATGGTTTAAAGGGGTTTTAAAACAGCACATTTTTTACACTGCAAAACTGAGAAAAAGAGAGCAAAAACCCAAAAAGGGAATTTCATAATTATATAAAATTATGCTTTGGGCTTTGTAAAATATATGTTTTAAAGAAGGCCCCAGCTTCACCCTTTTAATTTTATTGATCTACATACCTCTTGCGGTAATTTCAAAATGTTTTTTCCCAAAAGCGCTCAGTAAAGGTTCCCTTCCCGAAATTAAGTCTATTTTACCAATACTGGACGGCTTCCAAAAAACAAAATGGAAGGAATGGGGTTGTAAAAACGAAACCCCAAATTTTCCCGGAGGAGTAATGGCCCAGTTTTCAAATTTTTAAAGGGGGGCTCAGCCTTTAATTTAAAATGAACAATGATCTGGTGATCGCCCACTTTTAGGCCCGCGAAAAAGTGAGCGGCCCCCCATTGAAAAAAAGGCTTTAAAGTTTCCCCGGGCCTTTCTTGGGGCATATTTTTATAATTTCCCCTCCTTAACTCCCCCTCTTCCCGGGCCCAAATTTACCTCCTGATTTGGTCACGTTTGGTTCAAATAGTCATTGTGCGGGGTGAGCTGTAGTTTTAATTGGCACCATTTTAGGCTGCATACAACTTTTTTGGTCGTTTTTTTTTTTTTTATTCTTACTAGGTGGGATCAATATTTATATATTTGTTTTTAAATTTTTTTAAAAACTTTATTCAATTTTTTTTGTTTTTTTTATTGTACAATTGATCATTTGTGCAAAAAGACGCAAAAAAGGAAAATTTTTTGTGTATTTTGAATTTTTCTACTTTCCAATCAGGCCCGTTTTAATAGGCCCTTTATTAGGACCCCAAGGGGGTATTGGCAAAATTCGGGGGTGCCGGATGAGGTTTTTTACCCTTTTTTAAGGGGCCCCTGTTCCCCACAAACCAAATTCCCTTTTTCCCGATTTACAAAAAAAAGTATTGAAAATTGGTGGAATTTTTAAGGTGTCCACAAATGAATTCTGGACTAAATAAACTTTTTTTTAAACAACACCGGGCTTGTGATCTTAAATTTGATTTAACTGCCCGAAATGGCCCTTTTAAAACTTTTTCTGCCATATCCTGATGTCAGCAATTTCCCCGGGGGTTAAAAATAGGGTGACGGGATGATAAACCCAAGTTTGGACTTCAATTTTTTTCCCTTTAAAAGGGTTAGGTTATGGTCACACAAACAGTTGATAAAAAATTTTTTTTGGGCCAATTTTTAGATGTTTGTTTTTTGGGTCCGGGGGTTTTTTTGGGGTCTAAACCGGGGCCAGTGGGGATTTCCATTGCTTTTAATGTAAAAAAACACATTGGCGTCCCAGACAAGTGATTCGGGTGAAAGCGTGTTTAAATTTTGTCCCCTTTGGGGGCCTTTTTTCAGCTCCCCTTCAAAATTTTTGATTCGGGAAAAACGCAGCAAAGCCCTATTTTTAAAACTTAAAATTTTGCCCTTGCTGCAGCCCAATTCCAAAAAACAGCCCAAAAATGCACTTGGCCCCGTTTGGAAAGTGTTTTGGAAACCGATTTACAAAAAGTGTTTTTTTGAAAAGCGTTTTTTTTTGGGTCCCAAAAAGGGTCCAACCCCCCGTGTAACATGGGCCCCAAAGTTTTTTCTTCCAGTTTAAACCCCAAAAGGTATGGGGGCATCTTCCAGGGCCCCCTATTTAAAAAATTTTTTAAAATTGTATTCTTTTTGTAAAAACCCAAAGTGGTTTAGGGCCCCCTTTAAAAAGGCAATGGACAAATACCGGGGTCGGTTTTTCCACCCCGGGATTTGTCCGGGTTTTGTGCCTCCCCCGTTTAAGCAAAAGAAGAAAAAGCCCCCCCTTCACATTCAAACTTGCACATATTCCGTCCAAAAAACCCACAGAAAAAAATGTGCCTAAATTTAAATTTTTTTTTTTCGGGCGGGCCGGGTTTTCCCCGTGGGCCCCGAAAAACCCCTTCAGTGGGGAAATGCTGCACAGGTTTTCCAATTTGGAAACCCGTTTTTGGCTCGGTTTTCGGGCCCGGGTTTTTAAAAAAGTTGGCAAACCAACGGGAAAAGGGGGGGAAAAACGCCCCAAACCCCTCCGTGGGGGCCCGCCCTTAATGAATCACTTTTTTGAGATGTTGGTGTCCTAATGGCTGGGGTGGTCTTTTTCCCGGTGTTTCCCAAATATCAGAGATAGGAAAAAATAAAATTTGTACTTTAAGGTTTTTAAAAAAATTTTCCCCGAATATTTCGTCTAAAAAATGCAATTATACTACGGTATCTTATAAGAAAAGTCTGAGTTTATAGGCAAAAGGGGTCCCCTGATCCCCAAAGAGTGGGGAAAAAACTGGGTTTCCCAAAAAGAAAATAAGTAGATATAAAACACTCATTAAAGAAAGCTTTCAGGTCAATGTGAGGTGTAACATTTCTAGGAAGTTTAAAACACGAGCAATATAATAAGCTTGTAAATTTCAAGATGATGGTAAACAATGGCTGACATCGCTGTGGTGTCTCCCCTGTGAAGTCATTTAGGGCATTTTATCAGACCCAAATTTGAAGAGTGTTCTCCACTCCCAGTGAGGTCTGTTGAAAACGGAGGATTGCAGTGGTCCACCGGCTTCTGGTGAGAAACTTTTTTAGAATTCTCATATGAGGGAGTTAGTAACTTACCGGTGATGGTGAGAATTTCAGTTGACAGATAGTGGACTCAGTATTTTTATGCACTATCACGATTTAGTTATGCTTCATCCATCACTCGTTCTGGGTATGTTTTTGGCAATGTTTATAGGCTAAAGCTTACTTTTATACTACGATGTAGTTGAATAAATATTACATAAATATTAGGCTGTTTGGTTCTGTTCCCATGTCCCATGGGTGGACTACAATACCCAGAAACATTAGCAAGATTGGGGTTATTTAGTTTAGAGAAAAGACGGCTTCGGGGGGACATAATAAATATGTATAAATATATAAAAGGTCAATATAGAGATCTCTCCCAAGATTTATTTATACCCAGGATTGTATCCAGAACAAGGGGACATCCTCTACGTCTTGAGGAACAAAAGTTTCTACATAAACACAGGAAGGGATTCTTTACTGTAAGAGCATTGAGACTGTGGAATTCTCTGCCAGAGGAAAATGTCATGGTGAATTTAATAATAGAGTTCAAAAAGGGTTTGGATGCATTTCTAGATGTAATAATATAACAAGTTAAAGTGACCAGGATTCTGGAGAAGGGTCTGGATATATTTCTAGATGTAATAATATAACACGTTATAGTGACCAGGATTCTGCAGAAGGGTCTGGATACAATTCTAGATGTAATAATATAACAAGTTATAGTGACCAGGATTCTGCAGAAGGGTCTGGATACAGTTCTAGATGTAATTAATATAAACAGTTATAGTGACAGGATTCGGAGAAGGTCTGGATACAGTTCTAGATGTAATAATATAACAAGTTATAGTGACCAGGATTCTGGAGAAGGGTCTGGATACATTTCTAGATGTAATAATATAACAGGTTATAGTGACCAGGATTCTGGGGAAGGGTCTGGATACATTTCTAGATGTAATAATATAACAAGTTATAGTGACCAGGATTCTGGAGAAGGGTCTGGATACATTTCTAGATGTAATAATATAACAAGTTATAGTGACCGGGATTCTGGAGAAGGGTCTGGAGACATTTCTAGATGTAATAATATAACAAGTTATAGTGACCGGGATTCTGGAGAAGGGTCTGGATATATTTCTAGATGTAATAATATAACAAGTTATAGTGACCAGGATTCTGGAGAAGGGTCTGGATACATTTCTAGATGTAACAATATAACAAGTTCTAGTGACCAGGATTCTAGAGAAGGGTCTGGATACGTTTCTAGATGTAATAATAGAACAAGTTATATTGACCGGGATTCTGGAGAAGGGTCTGGATACATTTCTAGATGTAATAATATAACAAGTTATAGTGACCGGGATTCTGGAGAAGGGTCTGGATACATTTCTAGATGTAATAATAGAACAAGTTATAGTGACCGGGATTCTGGAGAAGGGTCTGGATACATTTCTAGATGTAATAATATAACAAGTTATAGTGAATAGGATTCTGGAGAAGGGTCTGGATACATTTCTAGATGTAATAATGTAAAAGGTTATAGAGACCAGGATTCTGGAGAAGGGTCTGGATACATTCTAGAGTATAATAATATAACAAGTTATATTGACCGGGATTCTGGAGAAGGGTCGTAGATCCAGGAATTTTTTCCCTAAAATGAGGACAATTGGCACCTACCTCATGGGGGTTTTTGCCTTCCTCTGGATCAACACCTTAGCACAACAGGCTGAACTGGATGGACGTCTTGTCTTTTTTCAGCCTTACAAACTATGTAACTATGTAACTATGTCTTAGGCACCTCCAGAGCCTTCACCACCCCAGCGCCCATGCCCCCTAAATGTACTCTGGCTGTTTTTTTGTAATAGAATGTAGTATAGGCTTATGTAACATCCAACATCCCAACATTAGTAGAGATTTCCTGTATGTTTGTGCTCTAACCTTGACCCGTCTGACCACTTCTAGTCTTTTCACTACCTCTTCTGTGATGGTTAGAGATTTGCACTTTCTGGTTCAAACTTTGGCTTGTTTAACTCTGCTATGGTTATGAGAGCCCTTCAACAGGTCCAGAAAAGAAGGTTTACAATCTCCATGCCTATAGTAACACCAAAATCATACCAATTCATCTGTAATGCCAATGATGTACCATAGATTGTACATGTGCCATGTTTACAAGGATTTATGGTCGGTATCTGAGGGAAACAAAGTGCTACATGTACATTTTTGCACCCTCTCTATTGTTTGCATTTACGTATTAAATGACTAGGATATCTTACATCTTTTTACAGCTTTTACAAATAGGTGAGTTGGTACAGTGGTTGTTGCTTTAAACCCTTAAAACACAGTATACTTTGACTTCATGGACCATGATGTCCATGTACATTATTAAAGTTTCAACTGTCTGCAAAATCTAAGGGATCCGTTGCAGTGTCGGACTGGAGGGTCTGGGGCCCACAGGGGAGTTGATCTTGGGGGGCCCACCCTACTATACATGAAAATATTACCGGCCTCTCGGACATAAATGCGCCCATTTTACCACATAATACAGTGTGCAAAACAGAACTGTATTGTGTAGTACAATAGCAAGTGATTCACATATCTGTATCTCACATTTGTCAGTCTAACATATCATAGACACAGGGCTAAGTAGCTCCATCCATATCCCCCTCCACCCACATACAATATCCCCCTCCACCCACATACAATATCCCCTCCACCCACATACAATATCCCCCTCCACCCACATACAATATCCCCTCCACCCACATACAATATCCCCCTCCACTCATAAAACAGTATCCCCCCCCACCCCACAAACAATGTCCCCCTCCACCCACATACAATATCCCCCTCCACCCACATACAATATCCCCTCCACCCACATACAATATCCCCTCCACCCACATACAATATCCCCCTCCACCCACATACAATATTCCCCTCCACCCACATACAATATCCCCCTCCACCCACATACAATATCCCCCTCCACCCACATACAATATCCCCCTCCAATAGTCCACATACATAGTGGTCAGACACCAGCTCAGGTCACATTACAGTGAATACAGCACTGATCCCGTATAGAAGTAAAATCACCCCTGACATCAGTGACTCACCGGAGACGTCTTGACTGATGAGTTGTTCTCTTCTCTTGAGTCGTTCTTATTCTCTTTTCTTCTGCATCCGTTCCACACCGCCATGATGACTTGTCCCGGCCACAACTCATCCCTGCAGAAATTACACAAAAATATCTTAGAATCCTCAATTTTCCAGCATCTCTTTACCCATTCCCACCTCTGTACAAACTACTCAGGGGTGGGAGAGCGGGTACAAGCCATAGCTTAGAGGCCTAGTATCCTAAGGGGTTGGAGGGTGGGGAAAGGACTAACCCCCTGGAGATAATGCAGGAGTATACAGGCAGTAAGGGACTCCCTTTAGGTAGTATACAGGCAGTTAATGTCTCCTTTAGATAGTATACAGGCAGTTAGGGCCTCCATTAGGTAGTATACAGGCAGTTAGGGTCTGCTTTAGATAGTATACAGGCAGTTAGGGGTCTCTTTTAGGTACTATACAGGCAGTTAAGGCCTCCTTTAGGTAGTATACAGGCAGTTAGGGGGTCTCTTTTAGGGAGTATACAGGCAGTTAAGGGTCTCTTTTAGGTAGTATACAGGTAGTTAGGGGCCTCCTTTAGCTAGTGTGCAGTAAGTCATGGCCCCCCCTTTAGCTAGTGTGTAGGTAGTCAGGGCCCCTTTTAGCTAGTGTGTAGGTAGTCAGGGCCCCCTTTAGCTAGTCATGGCCCCATTTAGGTAATCAGGGCCTCCTTTAGGTAATCAGGGCCTCCTTTAGGTAGTCAGGGCCCCCCTTTAGGTAATCAGGGCCTCCTTTAGGTAGTCAGGGCCCCCCTTTAAGTAGTCAGGGCCCCCCTTTAGCTAGTCAGGGCCCCTTTTAGCTAGTGTGTAGGTAGTCAGTGCCCCCTTTAGGTAGTCAGGCCCCCTTTTAGCTAGTCAGGGCCCCCTTTAGGTAATCAGGGCCCCCTTTAGGTAGTCAGGGCCCCCTTTAGGTAGTCAGGGCTCCCTTAGTTAGTCAGGGCCCCCCTTTAGGTAGTCAGGGCCCCCTTTAGCTAGTCAGGGCCCCCTTTAGCTAGTGTGTAGGTAGTCAGGCGCCCCTTTAGATGTCAGGGCCCCCTTTAGCTAGTCAGGGCCCCTTTAGGTAGTGAGGCTCCTTAGTTAGTCAGGGCCCCCCTTTAGGTAGTCAGGGCCCCCTTTAGTAGTCAGGGCCCCTTTAGGTAGTCAGGGCCCCCCTTTAGGTAGTCAGGGCCCCCTTCAGTAGTCAGGGCCCCCTTCAGTAGCCAGGGCCCCATTTAGTAGTCAGGGCCCCCTTTATGTAGCCAGGGCCCCCCTTTATGTAGTCAGGGCTCCCCTTTAGTAGTCAGGGCCCCCCCTTATGTAGCCAGGGCCCCTTTTAGTAGCCAGGGCCCTCCTTAAGTAGCCAGGACCCCCCTTTAGTAGTCAGGGCCCCCATTTAGTAGCCAGGGCCCCCATTGAGTAGTCAGGGCCCCCCCTTTAGTAGTCAGGGCCCACTTTATGTAGCCAGGGCCCCACTTTATGTAGTCAGGGCCCCCCTTTATATAGCCAGGGCCCCCTTTTATGTAGCCAGGGCCCCCTTTTATGTAGCCAGGGCCCCCTTAAGTAGCCAGGGCCCCCAATAGTGGCCAGGGCCCCCAATAGTAGTCAGGGCCCCCAATAGTAATCAGGGCCCCCAATAGTAGGCAGGGCCCCCAATTGTTGTCAGGGCCCACCTTAGTAGTCAGGGCCCCCCTTTTGTAGCCAGGGCCCCCTATTGTAGTCAGGGCCCCCCTTAGTAGCCAGGGCCCTCAATGGTAGCCAGGACCCCCAATAGTAGTCAGGGCCCCCAATAGTAGTCAGGGCCCCCCTTAGAAGTCAGGGCCCCCAATAGTAGCCAGGGCCCCCCATAGTAGCCAGGGCCCCCCTTAGTAGTCAGGGCCCCCCTTAGTAGTCAGGGCCCCCAATAGTAGTCAGGGCCCCCAATCGCAGTCAGGGCCCCAATAGTAGTCAGGGCCCCCAATAGAAGTCAGGGCCCCCAATAGTAGTCAGGGCCCCCCTAGATAGTTTAAAAACAAACAAAAAAAAAAAAAAAAAACAACCAGCCACTTACCTGGCTCCGGCTCCGGCTCCCGCTCCTGGCAGGCCCCCGGCCTGCCGCGGCTGCGTACTGCCGCCCTGCATAGTAGGGGCCGGCGCCCGGCAGGCTGAAGGCCTAGCATCTTCAGCCTGCCAGGGAGATCAGCTGAGCGTAGCGCTAGTGGCGCTGTGCTCCGCTGACACCGCGCAGCCCCGAGAGTCGGGGACATTAGTCCATTTAGGTAGTCAGGGCCCCCTTTAGGTAGCCAGGGCCCCCTTTAGGTAGTCAGGGCCTCCCTTTAGGTAGTCAGGGCCCCCTTTAGGTAGTCAGGGCTCCCTTAGTTAGTCAGGGCCCTGCTTTAGGTAGTCAGGGCCCCCTTTAGCTAGTCAGGGCCCCTTTTAGCTAGTGTGTAGGTAGTCAGGGCCCCCTTTAGGTTGTCAGGGCCCCCTTTAGCTAGTCAGGGCCCCCTTTAGGTAATCAGGGCCCCCATTAGGTACTCAGGGCCCCCTTTAGGTAGTCAGGGCCCTGCTTTAGGTAGTCAGGGCCCCCTTTAGCTAGTCAGGGCCCCCTTTAGCTAGTCAGGGCCCCTTTTAGCTAGTGTGTAGGTAGTCAGGGCCCCCGTTAGGAGGTCAGGGCCCCCTTTAGCGAGTCAGGGCCCCCTTTAGGTAATCCGGGCCCCTTTAGGTCATCATGGCCCCGCTTTTGGTAGTCAGGGCCCCCTTTAGGTAGTCAGGGCCCCTTTAGGTAGTCAGGGCTCCCTTAGTTAGTCAGGGCCCCCCTTTAGGTAGTCAGGGCCCCCTTTAGCTAGTCAGGGCCCCTTTTAGCTAGTGTGTAGGTAGTCAGCGCCCCCTTTAGGTTGTCAGGGCCCCCTTTAGCTAGTCAGGGCCCCCTTTAGGTAATCAGGGCCCCCTTAAGGTAATCTGGGCTCCCTTTAGGTAATCTGGGCCCCCTTTAGGTAGTCAGGGCCCCCTTTAGTAGTCAGGGCCCCCCTTTATGTAGTCAGGGCCCCCCTTTATATAGCCAGGGCCCCCTTTTATGTAGCCAGGGCCCCCCTTAAGTAGCCAGGGCCCCCAATAGTAGCCAGGGCCCCCAATAGTAGTCAGGGCCCCCAATAGTAATCAGGGCCCCCAATAGTAGCCAGGGCCCCCAATAGTAGTCAGGGCCCCCAATGGTAGTCAGGGCCCACCTTAGTAGTCAGGACCCCCCTTGAGTAGTCAGGGCCCACCTTTAGTAGCCAGGGCCCCCATTAGTAGCCAGGGCCCCCCTTTATGTAGCCAGGGCCCCCTTTAGTAGCCAGGGCCCCCCTTTATGTAGTCAGGGCCCCCCTTAAGTAGCCAGGGACCCCTTTATGTAGCCCGGGCCCCCCTTAAATAGCCAGGGCCCCCCTTAAGTAGCCAGGGCCCCCTTAAGTAGCCAGGGCCCCCTATAGTAGTCAGGGCCCCCCCTTAGTAGCCAGGGCCCTCAATGGTAGCCAGGACCCCCAATAGTAGTCAGGGCCCCCAATAGTAGTCAGGGCCCCCCTTAGAAGTCAGGGCCCCCAATAGTAGCCAGGGCCCCCCTTAGTAGCCAGGGCCCCCCTTAGTAGTCAGGGCCCCCCTTAGTAGTCAGGGCCCCCAAAAGTAGTCAGGGCCCGCAATAGCAGTCAGGGCCCCCAATAGTAGTCAGGGCCCCCAATAGAAGTCAGGGCCCCCAATAGTAGTCAGGGCCCCCCTAGATAGTTTAAAAAACAAAAAAAAAAAAAAAAAAACAACCAGCCACTTACCTGGCTCAGGCTCCGGCTCCCGCTCCTGGCAGGTCCCGGCCTGCCGCCGGCTCCGTACTGCCGCCCTGCATAATAGGGGCCGGCGCCCGGCAGGCTGAAGGCCTAGCATCTTCAGCCTGCCAGGGAGATCAGCTGAGCGTAGCGCTAGTGGCGCTGTGCTCCGCTGACACCGCGCAGCCCCGAGAGTCGGGGACATTAGTCCCCGGCTACCGGGCTGGGTCTCTGGGCGCTCGGGACGCAGGTGCCGGGCGTTCCGGGACCGGATGCGCGGCCGGGCCCGGGGGCGCGGCGGCACTGCCTCCGGGGCCCACAGCAGCTCGGGGGGGCCCACCGGGGGATTCACCGATCCCCCGGCGGCCCAGTCCGAGCCTGATCCATTGTTTTTACCACACAAAGAGATATGCACTTTACAAGAGGACTTCAAAGTTGTGGTTCCCAGTATAGTTCTCAGTTGGCAAACAGTGATAACAGGCAACAACACCAAACATTATAGGTTGGACATGATGGACTTTTTTAAACCTGATTACCTAAGTAACTATGTAAATAAGAAGCTTGGAACAAGACTGTGAAGCCAAGACATGAATGGTAAATTGAACCTGTCAGGTTGTTTAGGCAGCCATATCTGAGAGAAGGATATGATAGAGGGAGAGAGGCTGATCTCTGGGATATATAGGGTTATATTATAGAAGCTGTGCTATGTGATATATAGGGTTATGTGATAGAGGAGAGGAGCTGAGCTCTGTGATATATAGGGTTATATTATAGATCGGAAGAGCTCACTGCTTTATACCGTTATAAGATAGAGGTAGAGAAGATGAGCTCTGTGATATATAGGGTTATATGATAGAGGAGAGAAGCTGAGCTCTGTGATATATAGGGTTATATGATATAGGAGAGGAGCTGAGCTCTGTGATATATAGGGTTATATGATAGAGGGGAGAAGCTGAGCTCTGTGATATATTAGGGTTATATGATAGAGGAGAGAAGCGGAGCTCTGTGATATATAGGGTTACATGATAGAGGAGAGAAGCTGAGCTCTGTGATATATAGGGCTATATGATAGAGGAGAGGAGCTGAGCTCTGTGATATATAGGATTATACGATAGAGGAGAGAAGCTGAGCTCTGTGATATATAGGGTTATATGATAGAGGGAGAGAAGCTGAGCTCTGTGATATATAGGGTTATATGATGGAGGAGAGGAGCTGAGCTCTGTGATATATAGGGTTATATGATAGAGGAGAGAAGCTGAGCTCTGGGATATATAGGGTTATATGATATAGGAGAGAAGCTGAGCTCTGGGATATATAGGGTTATATGATAGAGGGAGAGGAGCTGAGCTCTGTGATATATAGGGTTATATGATAGAGGAGAGAAGCTGAGCTCTGTGATATATAGGGTTATATGATAGAGGGAGAGAAGCTGAGCTCTGTGATATATAGGGTTATATGATAGAGGAGAGGAGCTGAGCCCTGTGATATATAGTATTATATGATAGAAGAGAGAAGCTGAGCTCTGGGATATATAGGGTTATATGATAGAGGAGAGGAGCTGAGCTCTGTGATATATAGGGTTATATGATAGAGGAGAGGAGCTGAGCTCTGTGATATATAGGGTTATATGATAGAAGAGAGAAGCTGAGCTCTGGGATATATAGGGTTATATGATATAGGAGAGAAGCTGAGCTCTGTGATATATAGGGTTATATGATAGAGGAGAGGAGCTGTGCTCTGTGATATATAGGGTTATATGATAGAGGGAGATGAGTTGAGCTCTGTGATACATATAGGGTTATATGATAGAGGAGAGAAGCTGAGCTCTGTGATATATAGGGTTATATGATAGAGGAGAGGAGCTGAGCTCTGTGATATATAGGGTTATATGATAGAGGGAGAGAAGCTGAGCTGTGATATATAGGGTTATATGATAGAGGAGAGAAGCTTAGCTCTGTGATATATATAGGGTTATATGATAGAGGAGAGAAGCTGAGCTCTCTGATATATAGGGTTATATGATAGAGGAGAGGAGCTGAGCTCTGTGATATATAGGGTTATATGATAGAGGAGAGAAGCTGAGCTGTGATATATAGGGTTATATGATAGAGGGAGAGAAGCTGAGCTCTGGGATATATAGGGTTATATGATAGAGGAGAGGAGCTGAGCTCTATGATATATAGGGTTATATGATAGAGGAGAGAAGCTGAGCTCTGTGATATATAGGGTTATATGATAGAGGAGAGGAGCTGAGCTCTGTGATATATAGGGTTATACTATAGAGGAGAGAAGCTGAGCTCTGTGATATATAGGGTTATATGATAGAGGAGAGATGCTGAGCTCTGTGATATATAGGGTTATATGATAGAGGAAAGGAGCTGAGTTCTGTGATATATAGGGTTATATGATAGAGGAGAGATGCTGAGCTCTGTGATATATAGGGTTATATGGGGTAGAGGGAGAGAAAGCTGAGCTCTGTGATCTATAGGGTTATATGATAGAGGAGAGAAGCTGAGCTCTGTGATCTATAGGGTTATATGATAGAGGAGAGAAGCTGAGCTCTGTGATATATAGGGTTATATGATAGAGGAGAGAAGCTGTGCTCTGTGATATATAGGGTTATATAATAGAGGGGAGGAGCTGAGCTCTGTGATATATCAGCAGGAATAGCATAGGTATGCTGAGGGCTCCCCAGTTCACATCATGGAATTGCGCTAAGAAGTTCTATGGACTATACATAACGCATGCGCAAGGTTCACGTAATAGATTGAACGTACTGCAGGTCATATAACCCATTTTCCTTTTATAATTTTGTATCATGCTATGAGCAAGTTTTTAAAGTTTTTACATATCGGATAATATTACAGTGCCCTGTGATTCTATATTGGATATAGGCTGAGGTTACACCTCCTATTAGTTGACTTACCCATTCCACTAATTGTATGAGGCTTAGGCACTTCTTTTGGCACATGGCATCGCACCCTAAGCCATGGCTCGTTCCTTAGAGGCCACGCTTCCTTTGTCAAGGCCAATCCCTTTTTCCACCAAGGTGCATTAGTGTCTAGAAACTGTGTAAAAGACATAATAATGGGATGTAAAGCATGTATGCCAGTGTCTTTGCTGCAAATTGTGCCAGAATTTTGGTGCAACTGCCATAATAAATGTGTCCCATTGTTGTAGCCTTTGTTTTGCCCCAGGCTGTCTATAAGTACAGGTGAACCACAGGAATCCTAATGAAGAGGTGACCTCCTACTATTGCCAATATCCTGTTCATTACTGCACAGTGCTGTATCTAGAACTTTTGCTGTCATTCAGTTTGTCACCCCATTTTACAATCCACACCCCACCTCTTTTTACAGGCCCCTCATCACACTCATAAATCCTAATCGTCACTTTAAATATTTAACATTTGCAGGACAAGTGTACGACTGAAGAGCAGCTCTGGCAAAAACCCTACCAGTCCACATACAATATCTACCTCCAAGTGTCCCTTGTAAATAGGAAGGTGTAAAGCCCCCTGTGAAAATATATATATATATATATATATATATATATATATATATATATATATATATATATATAATATATATATTATATATATATATATATATATATAAATAATATATATATATATATACACAACCCCCTGTATTTAGATAGGTACACAGCCCCTGTATTAAGATAGGTACACAGCCCCTGTAGGTATACAGCTCCCTATTGATAGGTAGGTATATACTGTATGCCCTCTGTAGGTAGATAGGTAGGTTTACAGCCCCCTGTAGATTTTGTATATTTCCACTGTAAGTAGATAGGTAGATACATAGACCCCTCTGATTTACAAAAATAAGAAAAACAATAGTCATGTCTCCCTCCAGGAGGTATTGTTCATCGTGAGTGGCGTGATGTCACCACGCTGCTTATGCCATGACTCTGCTCCCAGCATTACATAGGCCAAAAGACTAGGACCTAAGTCTAGAAGATATATTAGCACAGGAAGATGCACATACAGGTGAAAAGATGGGCGGGTTGGGCCCGACCCCCCTTTTCCCCGTTTGCGGGGGACAGTGCGCCCTTCCCCCCCAGATTCGGGTGCCACTGCCCAACCCAGCGGGTTAAAAACGGCACCCTCACCCCAGTGATCATTGTAGTGCCTTTTTGCCCCTTTCCCCCCATTTAGCCCACATCATTTGGAAAAACCCGCCTTCAAACAGTAAAACATTATTGCCCCAAAACTTCCCACAAAGAAGCCCCAAGCCCTAAATTTTCCCCTCCCACAAAGCCTGGCCCTTGTCATTTTGACTTACGGGAGCGGGACTTTTTGTATTTTGTTGTACAAAAAAAGGGGTTTAAAAATTTTAAAGGTAAAAACGTTCCCAAAATTTTTTCACATTTTAGTGGATCGGGTTTTTCCCTTCTTTCATGTTAGCTATCTTTAAAATTTAAAAGGGAGAGGTCATAGCCCGGGCCCTTTCAGCTTGGAAACCAATAGTGTTTTTTATTTTAAAACCCAAAGCCCAAAAAATAAAGATTTATCTAGAAAAATTTTGTATCAACCCTGATGCTATTAAAATGGTATAAAATTCTATTTTAATCCCCAAAAGGGTAAACCCCAATTTATTTTTAAAAGCTCATGCACAAAATTTCCCCCGCACTTTTTGTTCTCCCAAAAATGGTCCCTACTCTGTTTTCATCTTCCAATACGGTGGGCAAGCAAAATGTTTGGCTCCAGGGTCGGACTGTGGTGCCTGTGGCTCACTAGTGGAGTTGATTCTTGGGGCCCACCAGTGAAGTTGATTTTTGTGGTTCCCCCCCAATGGAGTTTTATTCTTGGGGCCCCCTTCTACAGCTAAAATGGGAATGAATACACATCCCCGTATGTGACTCTTTTGCTTTTTCCCCTACATGCCAACCCCCCTCCCGTTTTTTGGGGGGGGGCAAGTCCCCTTTTGGGGTCCCCCCCCCCCCCCCCGGGGATTTTTGGATTTTTCCCCAGCAGGCGGCGGGGGTCCTTTAAAGGGGCCCCCCGGCGCCGGGAGCGCTGGTGGCCTATCGGGCGCCGGGTGTTCCCCCAGGAATTTTGGGCTAGCGGAGGAGGCGGAGGGAGCGTTCCCCTCCCCCTTTTCCGGGGGGCAACCCTTTCTGTCTAAAAGTAGTCTGAAAGTTTCCCAATTTTTTTTCACAAAACGCCTTGGGAAAAAATGGGAAGAATGCAAACCAAGATGGAAGCAACCATACCCCCAAATGGTCAATGTCAATGAATTCAATAAACGGGTGCACGCTGCTGTGTCTGCAAAGCAAAAGCAAGCAGCACAAAAATAGAGCAGCATCCAGCAAGTGCTAAGACAGACGTATCTACTGACTATACGGATTTTTTAAAGTTAAACCCCCGCCTTACTGGTACTTAAACTCTCTAAAGGAGTAAGCCCAAAGGGGGCCCTCCCCACGGGAGTGGACAAATACCCCGGCGGTTTGCCGGGCCGGGATTTGTCCTGTTTTGCGGGCCGTCCCCAGGGGCCACGGGGGGGGCTTTTTTTCCCGATAGCGGAGAACCCCTCCCCCCTCCCATTGAAAGCCAGATTCCGTCCAAAACCGGGCGTAAGATTTTTGCTCTACAATGTTTTTGCTGCCGCACCGCCGGCGGCAAAAAAGCCGACGGGCAAAAAACCCGGCAGTGGGGACTGCTGCACGGGTTTTCCATAAGCAACCAATTGTGCTTTTTTTTGGGGGCCCTTTTTTTTTTCGGGCGGCCCCTTTAAAAAACCAGAAAAACCGCCCTAAAAAAACCCGGCCGAAAACCCCGGGGCCCGGGGTGGAAAATGCCCCAAAGGGAAAAACACCCTGGTAAAATTCTGGGTCTTTTAAAAAACCATAGCTGACAACAACACTGAATCATCACAAAAAAAATTAAGGATTTATGGGGGCTTTTTTAAACACTATTTTTTTTAATAGATAAGTTATGGGAAACAATAAAACCCTGCAAAAGGGGTTTCTTCAAGCAATAAAGAAAAAAGAAATGGGCCCCCTTTAAGATAAAAATTGTACAAAATGGTAGAGCAGGCAAAGGGGAAGGGTTTGGCCCACATAAAATAAAACCCACGGTTTATATTTTTTTTAAAGGGGGTTTGCCACCTTAGACAATTATCACCCAAACCACAGAATAGAAAAGGCACATGTAAATTTTTTTGGCGTCCAGGCTGCTTTTTTTTTACCACATTAGAGCGTAGAATTTTGCCTGAACCTATGAACCGTTCTCCCGCAACCCCACGTTTTTACCCTTTTCTAGCTCCCAAAGCAAACATTTTCTGGTTCATTTTAAACCATTTTTAAACCCCCTTAAGGACCAGGCCGGGGTTTTTTTTGGTGACATTTTCTTTTTTTCCCTCCTCCCCTTTCTGAAAGCCATAACTTTTTTTTTTTTTTTCCACCTAAATTGACCCCATGGGGGCCTTTTTTTTTTGGGGGGAACAAGAGTACTTTCAAAATTGTTTTTTTAAAACATACTATAGAATAACTGGGAACCCAAAAAAAATTTTCCAAGTGGGACAAATTGTAAAAAATTTTTTTTATTTCCCCAATTTTTTGCTTTGGGGGTTTTTTTGTTTTTAAAACCCCGTTAAATCTTCTGTAAATAAATGGGGTTATCTGAATTCAAACGGGTTGTTATGCACCCGGGCCCAAAAACCAAAACATGTGGGGTTTTTCCGTTATTTTTTGGGTTACCGAAAAAAAAAATTTAAAAAACATTTCTTTTTTTGAAATTTGATCCAAAGGGCCCTTTTTGTGCGACCGATAATTTTTTTTGTACTAAACCTACGGACTTCAGGGGGGGGGGAAATTTTTTGCGGGCTGAAGGAAACTTTTTATCGCTAGTTTTTTTGGAATGCATTTGACTT
Source organism: Phyllomedusa bahiana (assembly GCA_025379985.1). Classification (NCBI taxonomy): domain Eukaryota; kingdom Metazoa; phylum Chordata; class Amphibia; order Anura; family Hylidae; genus Phyllomedusa; species Phyllomedusa bahiana. Next base: position 23,240 of record JAODAL010005145.1, on the reverse strand, counting down.
TTTTGATCATTTTTTTTTCCATTTTTTGAGTGACAAAAATCCCAAAAAAACCCGAAAATTTTGGCGTTTGGGAAATTTTTTTTTCTTCTACGGTGTTCCGCGTACGGGATAAATATGTTATATTTTTTATAGAACGGGCTTTTAATTTTGGAAAAGCGGGGAAAAACCAAATATTGTAACTTTTTTATTATTTTTAAAAAATTTTAAATTTTTAAAAAAGGGGGGAAAGGGGGGGGATTTGAACTTTTAAATACTTTTTTTTGTACTTTAAAACTTTTTTTTTTTTTTTTTTTCTGTAACATTAGGCCCAAACCCGGGGACTTGGGCCACTAGTTGGCCCCGATTGTTTAAAAACAACCTAATGCATTGCATAGGGATTTCAAAAAGGGTGTACAAAGAAGGCGTTTTTCCCCATTTTCCCGTCTGCGGACGGAAGTGGGGCAAACGGGCCCGTGGGAAATTTACGGGGGCCTTCCAAAGGTTCCCCACCCAAACCCTCCCCGGGGCCCTTTAATGGATTTGGCGCAGCATAGGGGCCCCCGATTCCGGGTGACCCTTTAAAGATCGGGGCGCGGCACCGATTGCCTTAAATTCCCGAAAACCCCGTGCCATCTTTGCCAAGCGGTGTCCCATGGGGTTAAAAAGCGCCCGGTTTTTAGCCCCCCCCCCACCGGGCCGGTTTACGGGGAATTTTTGGCCCCCTAACCCCCCGCCGCTGTTCCCGGGGGGGGCGCGGAGCGATCCCCCGCAAAGCCCCTTAGGGGGCCCTGGGGCGTTTCCCCATACGCCCAAGGGCGTTAAGGGGGGTTTAAAGTGCTCTAACCCCCTTTTTTCCCGCAGTAATTGGCCCCCTGGGTTTTTGGGCCCTACTGAAGCTATAAAAATTTACTTTGGACATTTTAGGGGACACCCCCAGGGATTACCCCCAAACCAGGCGCCTTACAAAGTGTCGTGGGTGCCTGTAGTGGCCCATATTGGGGTTTTAAAACCCGATTACAAATAGAGCAAAAGGGTTTTGCGCTAATTTTTTTGGGTAAAAAGAAAGCCAGACTTCTGTGCAAACCCCGTTCAAAAAATGTCGCCCTAAAGTGGGCCCCATTCCCCTGGTCCGGCTGCTGGAATCTCCACTTATCACTAAAACAGGGGCGAGAAATCCCTTTTAAATAACTCTTTTCAAGTATATAGTTTTTCCTTTCCCTTTCTTTATTTTATGCCAAAACCCCCAAAACAGGGGCCCAAAAAAAGGTATGAAAACCCGTCTTGGGTTTAAACTTTCTTGTTTCCCATAGCAAAACCCGAATTTTTTCCCCTTTCATTTTTCCCTTTGAGCCCCTGAAAAAAATGAAACAGGCGCTCTGATTGGTTGCTATGAGCTCTAATTGGTCGCTATGGGCTCTGATAGGTTGCTATGGGCAACAAAGAAAGTCTTAGACCAAGACAGTTTTCATACATGTGGCCCGATATGTTTCTATAACATGGTGGCCTATAATCTGAATAGCATCATGGGATAGATAGGCCAGCGCTGTATACAAATTTCCACCTAAAAGGATAAAAATAGACTTATATAAGGCTTGTACACGCAACTGCTGAAAAGTGCCATTTCCTCTACTTCTCTACCCTCCCCCATTAAGTGTCAAGGAATGTGAGCGAGTGCCAGTTCTCTCTTCCACTGTGTTGAAGATTGGGCAATTTGAAGAATCTTTAGCAATGATTTTCATAGATAAAATGTGCACATGTTGGTTTTATGAGAATATAAAGGGCCTTTAAAGATGTTGGCATGAATTGTGGCAGAGTTTCATCTCCACGTGAATTAAAAACATGGTTTAATAGCAGCTGCCAAGAAATTTTTGTCATATTGGCAAATCAGACACTTGTCTAGAAAAGCAAACAATAATGGAGCAGCGTAATAATAGGGGCACACCAAGGTTCCCATAGTCTGGCACGTTTGGGGTTGGTGAGGGCCTGAACATTCATGTGCATTCAGTCAAATTCACTTTAATACTTTTTACGGTTATCACAAGTTGTTTTACATGTATCTCTGACCCGTTAAAATACCAAGACTCCTTGATAGACTAAACATCTTGTTGCTGACCCTTTAGACACCTCCACGGTTTATACTTTTCATTTTGGACATGAGTGTCATTTCTGTACCCAGCTTCATTTTAAAGGGGTTTTACCATAATCTAATGTTGACGTGGGATCCTCCAAAATGGGTAGTTAATCACCTTTCTAAATATATGTCATTAAAAAAAGTGAAGCCTCTGAGAGATACAGCCTGACTTACATGCCCTTAGTTTCCTGACAGTTTACATTAGACACGACCAGGAGCTGACAGGAGCTGATCTGGCCACGCTTGCGTTGTTTGTAATTCTTATCTGATGGCAGGGAACATGAACAAGCTTTGAAGGGACTGGGGAGAAAAGATCCTGTGTCTTTTGTATAGAGAATCCACTGGTTGTAATGTAATTATCTGAGTAAACATGCAGATGCTCCCTGCTCAGCCCTCCTCTCCCCCCTGCAGTAGTTCGTGAACAAATGAAAGACACTGCCTGAATATCAGGAACGTGCATGGGAGGTGGAGTGATGACATCACAGCGGAGGTACTTGTTTTTTTAAACACAGAAGCACAACGCCCCTTTTTCAAGCCTCAAGCGGGGAGTATCAGCCTGTTAGGTTCTTGGCAACACCCCTTTAAAAGCCTACATGGTGAAGAAAAAAAAACATATGGGACTCCAGACCACCTACCAATCTGGATGCCTTTCTCCTAAAGCTTGATCTGTTCGGACACTTAGGGCCACATGTATGAAACTGTTTAGGTCTAAAACTCACTTTTTTGCCCATAGTAACCTAAACAATTTTCATACATGTGGCCCTTAATTTTTTTTTAAGAACATTTTTAATAAGCTATTTTACCCATGGCCCAACAGTAAGGCCCAATCAACCACCTAAAATGGCAAATTACACTGAGTAGAGTTTGTTCATTTGTCTTTTGCCTTCAGATTTGGCTCCTGTGTGGTCAAACACCAAGGAGTCTATGGACTCTCTCAACGCAAATGCCAACTATCGGAGCTTCACACTCAAAAGTGTTGTCATTTCTGTCTACTAAAGCAGACCTAGAGTCCATGACCCAACACCTGGGGCCACATGTATGAAAACATGTCTAGGTCTAAAATTCACTTTGTTGCCCATAGCAGCCAATCACAGCACCCATTTCATTTCATATGGTGCTCTGCAAAAATGAAAGGGGAGCTCTGATTGGTTGCTATGGGCAACAAAGTGAATTTTAGACCTTGACAGTTTTCATAAATGTGGCCCCTGGAGTCAGCAAGACAACAGGAACTGGCAAATGTTTAAGGATCTGTCAGCCCGTAGAACCAAATGGAAGAAGTGATCATGAAATATATTATTTGTAGAGATACTGAGTCTTCTATTTTTTTACTTTTACAATTTCTGTTATTTTGTCTAACTAATGAATTTCACCAAAAATGGTAAAAACCTTTTTATGTATAGTGGGAGTATCTAAAGGAATTGTCTGTCCAGATCTATCGCTGAGAGTAATCAGACTATGAATAACTACAGACCATGTAGCAAAGAAATGATATCACAGCACTGACAGTCTCTAAAACAAAACTTAAAGGGGTTTTGCCACAAAGTGAGTTCCTTACCTCTTATCTGCTCAGGGGAGAATATAAACAAAGCATTTTGAGTCATGAACGGCTGCAGGAGTGAGAGGGAGGGGGGTGAGCAGAGAGTGAGGAAGAAGGGAGCGTCTCAAAAGTTTACTTAAATAATAACATTACAACAGTGGATTCTCTATACAGCAAGACACAGGCTCATACACTGCACTTTCTTCCCAGCCCCTTGCAAGCTCCTTCATGTTCCCTGCCATCAGATAAGAAGTGCAAACACGCAAGCGCGGTCAGATCAGCTCCTGTCAGCTTTCAGGGTCCTGGTCGTGTCTATTGTAAACTTTCAGGAAACTAAGGGGGACTGAGCAATGCTGTAGCTCTCACAGGCTTCACTTATTGTAATCACATATATTTAGAAAAGTGATTAAATACCCATTTTGGAAGATCCCACGTCAACATTACATCGTGGCAAAACCCCTTTAATCAAGACAAAAATATATAAACATCAACATAAAGGTCCAAATAATTCAGCAAAGATCATGAGTGATCAACGAGGATATGACAGATGACCACAACTACTGTAAATACATCTGAATCCAAAAGAGGAACTAAAGAGGCAAAAAACAAACAATACACCCCAAAAAGATTTTTTTTTTATTCTAACACGTTTCCCTCAAAATATATGGCTTTATCAGGGGATTGGAAGGAAATACATTTTCAAGCCAAAAAACAGTGTTCATGCCTTAGCCACGGTTCTGACTTGACCAGTAGTATTTAAAGAGTAATGATAACCAGGCTCACAGTGGAGACAGTCACATAACCCCTCGTGCCATGTTGATATGTATGCCGGAGGTGGTAATTATCTATTATACTCACCTCTATTGGTCACCAAGGATATTTGCCAAATTATTTTGCACCTTTATGTTGATGTATCTTTTTTTTTCAATCTTCATGAATAAAAAATTTATTTAAGAAACTTGTGGGAGTGTGATATGATTGTCCATCTAGGATAACACCTTTCAGCAGATCCTTAGGTTACTCTGGAGAACCAGCATCTGGAAACCCACTGCACTCTTTATAGTATTGGCCCATCTACATCACATGGCGCACATTAAAGGGGTTTTGCCATGAAGTAAAATTGATGTGGGAAGCTTGCAAATGAAATAACAAGCATTTTCACCATTCATTTTTATTAAAAATTCTTCCCTGTTTTGTTTTAGCTGCTCCTTTAGTGATCCATTGTTTACATCTCGTCTCCAGGGGATACGACCAGGGCTGAGAGCTCCTCAGTCCTGGTCACACATGCTCAGACATCACCTCTCCTCTCAGGCAGCTACTGAGGGTTCAAACCCCAGGTGCTGTCCTTCTACTCCCGTCCTCTGTGCTCCTTAGTAATTAGTCAGAGTGCAAATAAAGAAAAAGAAACCTCAATCAGGTCTGTGCATTGATATAGAGGAAAAAATCCACAGGTTTGGTTCCTGCAGGGATTTGAACCCAGGACCCTTGTGCAGTGAGGCAAAAACTTTACCTCTCAGCTACTCACAATGCTTTGTATAAACAGACCTTTCTTTGACTACAGAGAGGAAAGGCCTGGTGATGTCATCCTGCTGGGTCACATGATATGCAATTCAAACAAATCACACACACCCCCTTCTGAGCACACAGAGCTGAAGAGCTGGATGCAGGAGGTATGAAATGAGATCGTGGCAAAACCCTTTTAAACTCAGTGCATGTCTATGTAATATATGGTAACATTGACTCTTACATAGTGAGAGCTGACCTTTGTAGTAGCAGTCCACTCTAGCTCATAGGGTTCTGAGTCTATGACATCTATACACTCATATAACTCTTATAGATGAAGGTGGACATCCCCTTTAAATACACACACTGGTGGTCCACTTTGTTACACATCCATAAACCATCAAATGTCTTAAAAATTAACATTATACAAATGCAACAAAATATATCTATAAACGTTAAAGGGGATGTATCGCTTCCTTAGTTTCGGCTGATTCACACTGCTCTCAGCTTCTCAACTCTGGAAATGCCGGGGCGTTTCTTCCCCTCCCAGCTGTGTAACATCATCCCCCCCTTCACTGTGCATGCTGGCTCCCGAGAGTCCCCCCTCCCCTCTCTGCCTGAATCCACATGTCACTGTGCCTCTCCCTGCAGTCTTATTTTGTAAGAGCTGTATACATACCACAGGCTGCAATCAATCTAGACTGAGCACTGAACTCTTCTCCTCTCACAGCTGGAGATGCTCTATGAATGGCACAGATCTCGCTTCTATGCAGGAGATTTTAGGCACCGGGACAAAACTGTTATGTTTTCTCATTGTAGAATCTGTTGCAGTTTGTTTCTGCTGGGTGTGGAGAGAGAAAATGCTACGGCCCCTAACTCTGAGTCAGACAGGGTTCGACACAAATTGTGCTATTTCCTGATTGTGTAAGCCCTTCAGTGTAATTCTTTTCTTCTGCCTGTATAAAGTGAAAATGTGACGGTCCCTTACTCTGAGTGACAGACACAGCTCCGTGAATCGACCGGGGGGGGGGGGGGGGGGGGCTGAACAGAATGTAAATGAGCTCTCAGCTAGTGAAATGCAAGGAGGAGGGATCCGGAGGGATTCGACCAGGACTGGTTATAAGTGTAAACAAAACACAAGATAAGGAAAACTGGTGAATACAAGACAGCTTTGCTAATGACATATAATTGCAAAGTTGCTTGTTTTCACTGTCCCCTTATTCTGAAGACCATTTAATGAAATGATACAACCCCATTAAGCTATGACCAATGATAGTGGAGGTTTCAGCTTCTTGTACACATGACTTAGGTTGCAATCTGTGATCATCTTTCACAACCTGGCATGTGCTGGTAGTAGGTTGCCCAATATTGTGATAGTAACTGACCTAGATTGGCAGCAATTGGCAGCAATGTAGAAAGAGATGACTATGAACTTTATTCTGTCTCTTAAAGTTGACTGCCAAAGTGCCCAAATCATTAACGCCTAACTCTACTCAGTACCTGGAAAACCAGGTGTAACTGCAATAAACTGTCTGTGCCCTATGTCCTACTCACATCAGTCCAGAAGCTAAGACACAGAGAGGTGTTCATTAAGGCCCTCACAGTACTTACCTTTCCTTGTGCCCATTCAGACCCTTGTTTGGAGTAAACGGTACGGTGCATTTTATAATCAGAACAAGTAAAGTGCTTGTTACAGGCTCTGGAGGTCATGGGCATTTAGGTAGCCATATCAGCCATAGCAGTTACTATGGGGCCCAGAGGTTAAGGGGACCCCACAATGGTACAAGAGCATTGTTTCTTTTTGTGGGGACAAGTAGTTGGTGGCTTTCTGCTCTCCATTACTATTATGTGGGTTCTCTGATAGATGGTGGTACTATTTATACTCTTATTTATGCTACTTATGCTGCTGTATTAGTTTATTGTTATTGTGTGGTGGGCCCCATCTCATTTTGCTGTGGGAGCCTATGAATTCCAGTTATGCCCCTGCTGGCGGTCTTATAACCACAACTTTATTTATCCATTACAGAGGTAATAAGGCAATGTTCACACGGCTTATTGCCGACGTAATTGCGGGGACGGATTTCGCCCGCAATTACGCCGGCACCCGTGCAGGGAGGGCGGGGGGGCCGGCATCTCGCCGGCCCCATAGACATTCATTATTTACACACCGTAAATAATGTGCATGTCACTTTCCCCCCCCCCCCACCCCCCCCGCGGCGGATTCGCTGAGCAGGGAGAGGAGACGTAATCCATAGTTCTCTATGAGAACTGTGGATTACCGTAATGACTGGGGCGGATTTCAGCCGTATTGGAGTTGAAGGCTATGTTTACACGGCAATAATTGCGGGACATATTTTGCCCGCAACTACGCCGTGTGCTCGGGAGCGGGGCGGGGGGCCGACAGCCCGCCGGCCGCATAGACATTCATTATTCACGGCGCGTATTCGCCGCTAGTAATTGACATGTGACTTATCTCCCCACGCAGTGTATTGCACGAGCGGGGAGAGGCGACGTAATCCATAGTTCTCTATGAGAACTGTGGATTACCGTAATGACTGGGACGTATCTCGTCCCGTATTTAGCGCAGGACGGCGTGAAATACGGGGCAAGATACATCCCATTTTAAGCCGTGTGAACATAGCCTTAGAATATAAAGGACTTTAAAAATGTTCCATAACAATAATGTCTACATAAAGAAATTAAGGTTTTTGCCTCTTTGTTGTACATCAGAGGGGCTACTTTTTCTCATTGACTCAGTAGTATGGAGATATTTTTCAGGCAATGGTCTGTAGGAAAAAGAGCATTTCGCCCCCTACCAACAATGGACGTATGGGTACGTCCTATTGTCAGTAAGGAGCTATTGAGCAGGTCCACGCCGTAGGCCGCGGGTGCAGCTGTTAATTAGAGCTGACACTTGCTGTTTAACCATTTAAATGAGGAACACTCCAATCGACACTCCTGCAATGAGATAGTTATTATCACAACTAGAAGACTAATGAAGGCTTCCATAGCCACCATGTTAACATTTATGTTACTTCCTGACACAAGCAGAAAGAAATAGAACCGCCATCTTGGTAAACCCTTCTGTGTAATACAGGAGGGTGTACAAATCATTGAACTCTCTACTGGTCAAGTAGCCTAGGAGGACTACAGTTACAAATATAAGGGCATGTCCCCACGGCACGGGTTTTCAGCCGGTTTTTCAGCCGGTTTGTGGTTTTTCAGATCGCCTGAAAAACCGGCCGAAAATGAGCACAATTGTGCTCTAAGGAAAACCCGTGCAGCAGTCCCCACTGCACGGGTTTTCCGCCCGGCGGTTTTGCCGCCCGTGGTCCGCTCAAAAAGCATTGAGCATGTTCATTCTTCTGTCTGGTTTCCGGACGGAATATGAACACCTCAATGGGAGGGCTGTTCTCCGCCATCATCGCGGAGAAAAGCCGTCCCCCCCGCGGCCGTGGGGACGGCCGCAAAACAGGACAAATACCGGCCGGCAAACCGGCCGGTATTTGTCCTGTACCATGTGAATGCAGCCTAACAGTTAAAAAAAAAGTTTTTAAACTAAAAAATATAAAAAATTCAAATCACCCCCTTTTGCCATTATACAAATGATTTTTTTTTTTTAAGTCCAATCTATTAGCATATAACATCCTTTATCCCATACGCTGAAAGACAGTACCCAAGCCGTGTCAGAGGTATCTCTGTAGCCAGCCAGTACCATGCTCGGTACTGATCCCAGCTTCTCCATGGATTAGACTCTAGTCTGGCTAGTATTAGATAATTGATGTACAATGTGTACTAGAGTGTTGATAATACCATACCTGAGCACATGGTACACTGTGCTAGGAGTGATATACCCCAGAACTTCACAGAACACCTTCATAATTAGTAAAAGAAAATAAGGCACAATCCAGTAATAAAAGAGTGTCTATGGTTAAAAAATAGATGCTGCCAGAAATGCTACCTTTATTGTCCACAGGAGCTTGTGTGGTATTGCACCTCAACCCTATTCACTTTAATGGTGCCGAGCTTCAATTCTAGGCATGACCCGTAGATGCATGTAGCTCTGTATTTGAACTAAAACAGCTATGTTTTTCTAATGCAATATAATATTAGAACAAATGCTGACATAAAGGTGAACATGTAATTGCTAAAGCTTCTAGCTTCATATCCTTGTGATTTCAGGACTGTCGTTTGCCTTGCTTGCCGCAGTACCTGTTGGTTACGGCCTGTATTCTGCATTTTTTCCTGTATTGGCATACTTTTTTTTTGGGACCTCAAGGCATCTTTCCATTGGTAAGTAGCAACTATTTAATGCTTCCTTAGAAGGATTGTTAAGTAAAGGTATTATTTTCCACTGTAGCCATTCTGTTTACTAAAGAGTGAACAAAAACCACTGGGGTCACTCCTTAGTAAGAAAGATCATTAGGTACTGTGCAGCTCATCATGATCCTTGCACTGGCCAAAATATGTAAGCTTGAAACATTTAATTCCACTTCACTTTCCAAACCTGCAAAACAACTATTCAATTGAATGGAATTTCATAACAATGCATCAATGTCGATTCTTTTTCTTTGGTCCATTTCTTGATCATGTTGATTGTAACTGATTTACTACTATATACTGTTGATTTGACATGTCATGTTTGGAAAAAAATAATAAAATTCAGTTAAAAAAAATGCATCAATGTCATACTCACCACCCTTTATTTGCTGCCAGTAATGGGAAAAAATCTCTCCATGAAGAGAGGAACCAATAAATTGGTCGGAGTGAGGGTTTAGCTGCCATTTAGACCTCGCTGGCTGTTTTGCATAAAGCAAAGGCTTATGGGAAAAGAGTTCCACAGCGCACTCTATTGGATGTAGTTAGCCTCAATTCACAATGTAGTTCGCAGGAGCCTAGCAATGTGAAAGGGATTTGAGCCAAACCAGTTAAGTTCAACTACAGACAGCTGTTTCGGGGTATTTGCCCCTCATCAGTGCAGTGTAGAACTTACTGGTTGGCTGGGTGAGAGGCAAGAGTGGCTTGGAAAGGGGAAGTTCATATTAGCAGTGTCCTGATGCACGTCTACAATCGGGAAGAAAAAAATACAACACCAAAGTCAAAATTATAGTATATAGTATCTGCAGGGCAGAAAAAATGGGGTCCAGTATTTATATGAACTATATAGTAATCTGTATACAGAGCAGCAACTCAATGATGCGCTATCTTCATATACATAGACAACTTCATAGCATGATACAATGATGTGAAGATCAATTCAGTACCAGATTCCTCATATGAAGTATATAGACCAATAACAAATCAATAAAGCAGTACCATGTATGGGAGATATTGATAAATATATTAACTCCCCCTGTACTCTTCCTCAAACAGCCCTGTCGTAAGGCGGAGACCCACACCAAAAAGGGCAACCCCTCCCCCCCCCCCTTATCGGTGGCTAGTCCTGAAACAAAGCATCTACTATCCAGATATGCTTAACACATTCAGTACCCACGCATTTAACATTCCCATGTCATGACTCCACATCACAATCTTCCTAAGCTATCATCCTGGTCTCCTGAAGTACCGTGGACCGGGAAACGCGTCAGGACTACATGTATATCGGGATAGTATAGGCATTGTATCAGGACTATCCACCGATAAATTGGTGCAATGCTTTAGGACAGGGCTATTTGAGGGTGAGTTAACATATTTATCAATATCTCCAATACCTGATACTGCTGTATTGATTTGTTATCGATCTATGGACTTCATGTGAGGAACCTGGTACTGAATTCATCTTCAGATCGGGAGTTGTATCATTCTATGAAGTTGTTTATATACATGTTTATGAACATACAGCATTATTTTTGGTGCCCTGTATACAGGTGACCAGGGGAGTAACTATCATTCATAGAGCCAGATAGCAAAGTGAGACAGGGCCCCAACACCTAATGATGGGAAAGTCAAGTAGCGGTATAGGCATACATGCCAACTCTCCCGCTTGTGGCAGGGGGGTCCCGCTAATGGGGTGCCCCCCCCCCCCCCCGCCACCCGGGAAGAGTTGGCGAACCTCCCGCCGCCAGCAGGCACCAGAGTAGCGCGGGCCCTCCACCCTTCTTCCCCTGTATGTACAGCGCCGGTGTGCGCTGTACATACAGATCAGCGTCGCAGGGGGTGTGACGCGCGGCTGCACTCACTCCCCCTGCAACGCTAAGTCGGCCGGCCGGGAGATGTCCGGAGCTGGCCGTGCTGCAGGGAGCCTGGTGAGGTAAGTGGCTTTTATTATTTTATTTTTATTAGCTATATGGGGGCTCTACCTGGCTATTAGGGGGCACTACCTGACAATAAAGGGGGGCACTACCTGAGAACAAAGGGGCACTACCTGACAACAAAGGGGGCAACTACGTGACAACAAAGGGGGCACTTCCTGACAACAAAGGGGACACTACCTGACAACAAAGGGGGCAACTACCTGACAACAAAGGGGCACCTACCTGACAACAAAGGGGGCATCTACTGACAACAAAGGGGCAACTACATGACAATAAAGGGGGCATCTACCTGACAATAAAGGGGGCAACTACCTGACAACAAAGGGGGCACTACCTGACAACAAAAGGGGCATCTACCTGACAACAAATGAAGGCATCTACCTGACAACAAATGGGGCTCTACCTGACAACAAAGGGGGCATCTACCTGGCTACAAAAGGGTAATCTACCTGGCTACAAAGGGGGGCATCTACCTGACATACAAAGGGGGCATCTACCTGGCTAACAATGGAGCTCTGCCTGGCTACAATGGGGGTTCTACCTGGCTACAATGGGGGCTCTACCTGGCTACAATGGGGGCTCTACCTGGCTATAAGGGGGCTCTACCTGGCTACAAAGGGGGCTCTACCTGGCTAGAAATTGGGCTCTACCTGCTACAGAGGGGCTCTACCTGGCTACAGACGGGGCAATCTCACCTGCTGAAAGGGGGCATCTACTTGGCTACAAGGGGACATCTACTTGGCTACAAGGGGCATCTACCTGCCTGTAAGGGGTACTACCTAGCTATAAGGGCAATACCTGGCTAGAAGGGGGCATCTACCTGTCTTTCTTCCAAAGCCGTTATGCAGTTAGGTGGAGTGGGTGTGGCTTTTTTGAAGGGAGCGTGGTACACAAACAAGATGGGCATGTCCATGCAAATTTTTTGCCCTCTTCAATCTCCTACTTTTCCACTTTCAAAAGTTGGCAACTATGGGTATAGGTAGCAATTATGAAAGCTATAAATAAAAGGGTATGTATTAGACAGTCCACATAGTAGTGGTGAACCTATATTATCTACAAAATAGTACAATAGTCTTACACCTGAGTGGGCCCTCTCAAGCTCTCTGCCCCATAGCAATTGCTATGGCTGCTACTGCTTTAGTTACACCCATGCAGGTGACTAAATAGTTCATACATTAAAATAGTTAATTGTTTCTGCCCTGAGAATACTATATACTACAATATATCATTTTGACTTTGCTGTGGTATTCGTCTTTATGTGTGTTTGGGGAATTAAGTATATGCTTTAAAGGATTAAAATGAAAGGTTTATTATCTGGGGTATTCTAATTAGTTCTGTGAATAGACCTTAGTCCTGGTAAAATATCATCTATTCTGTGAAAATATCTACTACGGGAAGGAGCATATTTTACTCTAGTTCCAGAACCGAGACAATTCCACTTGTCAGTAAATCCTTATCCTATGTCAGGAGAGACTGGTGTACACATGTATGGCCTCATGGAGTCATCATTGTCTTATTATAACACATTTATCTTCTCTTTGAATCTTAGGACCATTCCCTGTGGTCAGCTTGATGGTTGGTTCGCTGGTTGAACAGATGGCTCCAGATACGGCCTTTCCTCTTTCACAGGGCAATAGTACAGTAGTCAGTAGTTCAGATTTTGACAAAGAAGCAAGAGACGCCAAAAGGATCATAATTTCTGGAACCCTTTGCTTCTTCATTGGAATTTTACAGGTAACATAGAAAGGGGATTGGTTTCCAATACCCGAGGGGCATTCCCAGACAGATACTGGACTTTGATGCGGTGGAAACACCTTCTCTCAATAAACCTTACTTCACTCTCTAGCTTGATTAAGGCCAAATGAGTGTCCTTCTGGCCTCTGACAACAATAAATTAAAGAATGTTACAGTAGATTACGGTACATATGTATTCCATACAACTGTATCCTTTAACTCTTCCTGACAATGGGTTAATGTGGGTCAATGCAGTTATTTAGGGCGGCATGTATGAAATTTTGTGTGTAAACGTCAAAATTCATGCGCATTATAATGGCATAGAATGCGCCTGATCTATGAACCCACTCTACAGCGGGTCATAAATCAGGCACCTTCTAGCGCTAACACGATATATCTGGCTCAGGTAAACCACTTTGAAAGTGCTCTACCTGTTCCAGCAGTAATGTGCCTCGAAATGCCGTAGCGAAGCTATAGATATGTAGCTTCATATGGTTCTAGCGCGCCCCACCTCCCGCACGCCCCCCGAAATCAGGCGCATTACAAAGTGTCGTGGGCGTTATGCCTGATAATGATGGTGCGGGACATTTAAACATGTAGCGAAAGGGGCTGCGCGCCTGATATCGGGCTGAAAAGACGCAAGATATCTGGCGCAGTCCCATTCATATATGCCGCCCTTAGTGTCTCATCCTTGATAATCCAGCAATTATTCATAATTCCTACCCGACTCCAATCTGGCAATTGGAAAAATCCATGGATCAACGACCCTTCTCCAGAATCCTGGTCATTATAACCTGTTATATCATTACTCTCCAGAAATGCGTCCAGACCCTTTTTGAACTCTGTTAGTGAATTCACCATGACAATTTCCTCTGGCAGAGAGTTCCACAGTCTCACTGCTCTTACAGTAAAGAATCCCTTTCTATGTTTATGTAGAAACTTTCGTTCCTAGTGCCTTAATAAACAATTGATGGTATTTGATGACTGAAGACTCAACGTTTGAGTTAGGGCATGTTCCCACGGCCCTGGTTTTCAGTCGGTTTTCGGATTTGAAAACCATCTGTAAACCGACTGTCAACCATCTTGATAGACTTCAATAGAAAATCCGTTCAGCAATCACCACTGAACGGATTTTCTGCCGGTTGGTTTTTTACACCGTCAGCGTTCCGAAAAACTTAGAACATGTTCACTCTTCTGCCTGGGTTTCAGGTGGAAGATGTACATGTCAGTGGTTGAGGGGGAAGGGGAAGCCACAAAACACGGGCAGAACCGTCCCCCAAAACCACGTACATGATGTCAAAATACTGGCCGGATCCTTTAATCAGAATCCGGCCGGTATTTGCTTACTGCCGTTTGGACGCTGCCTTATAGTGCCTGATATTGAATTTGAGGTACCATACATAAGGACAACTATTGTGAAGAGCCCTCACTATGTTCATCTAAACCTCATCTACAGCTCACATTTGGTTATTATTCAGCAATGCTAATTTTTGTATGCTCTACCTCAGTCTTTATTACAACTATAAAGTCACCGTAGTCCTGAACACTATTGTTTATATTAGTTTTCCATGGTGCCAGTTGTAAATCCTATAGTATCCAAATCCATTCAGCGCCACTCATAAAATTCCTGCAAAAATGTTTTTCATTTTATTAATCACCAACAAAACAATAAATACAAATTCGGGTGAGTATTAACATCTCACGATAATTTTTCTTGGATATTACTCCATTGACATTTCAGTCCTTAACCAAAGACCTTTGTCAAGGATATCACACGATGATGCTACTGCCAAGATCACCCTGTTATCATTATGTGATATCACTGACAAAGATCTTTGGTTAAAGAGAACCTGTCACATAGGTTATGCCCCCCTTGCTGAGGACAGAACAAGCTAGTGACAGACCTGCTGTTTCCAGAGCTGTGCCCCTTATTCTGTAAGATGCTGGAATTTTTGAGTATTTACCCCTCAAATCTTATTCATGAGTAGGTGTTAGCTCCACCCACCACAGTAATAGGTTTGTCAGTTGAGGTGGGCGGGGCTAGCCTCAGGTGGGTGGGTTTTGAAAAAACTGACACTCTGAATGACTCTTCTGGCTGAAAACTGCAGATTTGAGCATTAAGTACACAAAAACTCCAGCATCTTACAGAATAAGGGACACAATGAATGAAACAGCAGGTCTGACACCACCTTGATCTGTGGTCAGCCAGGGGGGCAAAAACTACTTGACAGGTTCTCTTTAAGCACCGAAACGTCAACAGAGTGACATCCAAGAATAATTGTCATCAGATGTTAATATTCACCTGGATTCTTATTTATTCCATTGTTGGTTATTGATAATATAAAAAGAAAAAAATTGCATCAATTATATTACGACTACGTCCACTGCTTTGGAAACAAACCTATTGTGTGGAAAGTTCAGTTAAAATTCAGCAATTCAGCATGCCCAATTTTTCATTACCTCCACGCACAGACATGACCCCATGTACATATTAGCCATCTGCCATGATCAGTGGGCTTGGTAGGACTTTTTCTAATGTACTTGGGAGCCATTCCCCTTAACTTTTAGCCAACCATGGCCAATAGAATCCAACCTTACAATTCATATTTTTTGGCAGACAAATATTCGCCATCATGTACGGTCATGCTAAAATATTTTTCAAACAATGGTCTTCTAAAATTGACATTTACCTTATGTGTATGGGCAGCTTAAGACATGTGTCTCTTGTCATAATCTTGCCTAGCTCTATCAGGGGCATAACAACGATGGAGGCAAATTATTTGGTTGCTAAGGGCTCTGGGAAAACACCAAGCCAGTCTTGGTTGGTCTCATCCGCTGTGCTGCTTGGTGGCAAATATGTGTGCAGGACTCCATCATTTGCTTTGCTAGAAAGCAAAGAGGTTTGAAAACTGGCCTGAGGTTGTTAAAAAGAGGATGAATGAGGAAACTATTTAGTCCTGGGCGGCAAAACTTTGCACCATAAATGGTGACCCAAGTTGACCTCTGCTACGGAAGTAGCTGCATCTAGTTACTGTTGCAGGGGGATCCAAAGGCTCTAAGCAAACACCTTTATAATAACAAGCATATTGTAGGTGGTGAGCTCTGTTACATTTCACACTGGGGCCAAATTACTTAATTATCACTTAGATAAATTACTAGGGGGAAAATGATCGTTTTTTAATACGAAGTGATATATGATCTCTCTTTTGCTCTCGCAGTTGGTTTTTGGCATTCTTCAGATTGGCTTCATTGTAAGATATCTTGGAGAACCACTGGTCGGAGGATTCACAACAGCTGCAGCTTTTCAGGTTTTTGTCTCACAGGTCAAGCAGCTCCTCAATGTCGAAGTAAAAAACTACAATGGAGTAATGTCAATAATATATGTAAGTTTTGTATAAAAAGTGAAATATAATCTGTGAGGGACAAAGCAGTCAAATATTATGCCAACATAAATGCTAGATGTGGATTTGGCCATTAGCTATAATTAGAAATACCCAGTTGAATAAAACCAGACATACGGCCATGTACTCATTGAATACACATTGTAGCATGACTAGTTGTAAGTTGCCATATTGCCAATGAGTGAGTTTGTAAAACATCTGGTAGATCTTCTAAACCAAACGCTCTTATAATGTGAAAAGATCTAGTAGCAACCACAGCTCACCTGTAAAATGGTGGGCCACTTGAGGTCTTAAAATGGAATGGCTGAAAGTCTCGTACAATCTTTAGATCACCATGTGCTTTTCTAAGCATTCCCAGGCTGCTATTGAATTTTGGTACAGTGGAAACAACGTCTCTCGGTAAACCTTCCTTCACTCTAGAACAATGAAGGCCAAATAATGTCTTTTTGGCCTCTGACTGGCCAGTATAAGCCAGCATACCACAAACAATTATAGGGTTGTTCAAACCATGCACTTTGATGGCATATCAAAAAGATATGCCATCACAGTGTGATAGGAGTGGGTTTGTCTGGGACCCTCACCTAATTCAGGAACAGGCTTCCAAATGTCCTGGCTCAGAATGGAGAACCAGTCACACTTTTACACGACTCCCCGTGTAGTTCTATGGGAGTTCTGAGTACAGCTGAACACACTGCTCACCTGTACTCAGACCTCTCAAAGGACAGAATGTAGACTCATGCGCAAGCGCGACCGGCTTTCCGTTCTGAACCAAGAATTTTGGGGGCCGGTTGCAAGATAGGCGTTTGTCCCTGAGGTGGGACCTGCACCTATCACAATTTGATGGCATATCTTATCAATATGACATCAGAGTGCATGGTGGGAACACCCCTTTAGGTATGAAATGGAGCATTACACTATTCCATACTATGGAATCCTATCCTTCCCAACAATGTTTTTTTCCTCCCTAAACTCCTTTCACAAGGGCCAGTGATTGCGCATTTGTAGAGATGATTGACTTATTTAATTTCAATTGGCACTAAAAGAGGCCTTCATGCTGCCCAATTGTCAGGGCTAAATGCTCACTAGAAAGATCATTCATCCGATTATTTTTGCAGTTGATCATTTTTATTACTTATACATTATTTTATTACTGATTTTAGCACTGCATAAAACTATTGAGCAAATGCAGGGCTTTATACATTGAGCAGTCATTGGGAACGTCCTACAACTGGCCAATAGCTGGCTCCTGTGAAGGGTCCTTAACCAAGTTCTATGTTCTGTTGATGTCCTTAAACTTCCATCATCAGAACTTCCCAGTATTTCTCACACAGCCTACTCCAAGATTTCTCACACCGCACCTGTTTACTGAATTAGTGTACTCCCCATGTACATAACAAAGTCCAAAAATAATTTAATCACATGGAATCCTTCTACTGGCATCCATCATAAGGGTTCAATTGACCCTTCTTGACCCACTACAATCTGGTTTTCGACCCCACCACTCTACCGAAACTGCCCTAACCAAAGTCACTAATGATCTAGTAACTGCTAAAGCCTCATGCCACTACTCTGTGCTCCTCCTCTTGGACCTGTCCTCTGCCTTTGACACTGTCGACCATTCCCTCCTGCTACAAATATCCTCTCCTCCCTTGGCATCACGGACTTGGCTCTTTCCTGGATCTCCTCGTACCTCACTGATCGGACTTTCAGCGTCTCTCATTCTTGCTCCACCTCCTCCCCCCGGCCACTCTCTGTTGGTGTCCCCCAAGGGTCAGTCCTGGGTCCACTACTCTTCTCTATCTACACCCTTGGCCTCGGTCAGCTCATAGCCTCACATGGCTTTCATTACCACTGTATGCTGATGAACCCAACTCTACATCTCTGGCCCAGATGTCACTTCTCTACTCTCCCGGATCCCTGACTGTCTGTCCTCCATTTCCCTCCTTCTTCTCATCACGTCTCCTAAAACTAAAATGTGGAGAAAACAGAACGCATCATCTTACCACCATCCAACTCTACCCCTGCCCCTGATCTCTCTATTACAGTCAACGGCTCTACACTTTCACCGGTCCCCACAAGTCCGCTGTCATTGGGTTAATCCTAGACTCTGCTTTATCTTTCAAACCATACATCCAAACCCTCACCTCTGCCTGCCGCCTCCACCTGAAAAACATCTCTCGCATCCGCTCATTCCTCGGCTATGACACTACAAAAATGCTGGTCCATGCCCTTGTCATCTCCCGCCTAGACTACTGCAACATCCTTCTCAGTGGCCTCCCAGCTAGCACCCTCGCTCCCCTCCAATCCATCCTTAACTCTGCTGCCCGTCTTATCCAACCTCTCTCCTCGCTACTCCTCTGCCCTCTCCCTCTGCCAATCCCTTCCACTGGCTTCCCATTGCCCAGCGAATTTCATTTCAAGCTACTAACCATGACCTACAAGGCTCTCCATGACCTCTCCCCTCCATACATCTCTGCCCTAATTTCCAAATTATCTCCCCCCACCCTCCCGCTCCTCACAGGACTTTTCCCCCTCTGCTCTCCCCTTATCACCCCTTTTCACACAAACCGCCCTCCAAGACTTCTCCCGTGCTTCCCCCACACTCGGGAAAACTCACTGCCCCAACACATCAGACTCTCCTCCCCCTTTCACCACCGCTTCAAAAGCAACCTGAAAACCCATTTCTTCAGGCTTGCCTATAACCTTCACTAACTTGTCACTACTTTCCTCCACAGACATGTCTGCCCCTCACCTCCTGTCTCTTTCCCCTCCTTGTAGATTGTAAGCCCTCGCGGTAGGGTCCTCTCTCCTCTGTTGAGCCAATTGTCATTATCCCTTATCACTGTACTCGTTGACTTATGTAATGTATGTAACCCCCTCGAATGTACAGCGCCCTGGAATAAATGGCGCTTTAAAATAAATAATAATAATAATAATAATAATAATAATAATTCCTCTGCACCACCACATGAAAAATGGTAAAATGGTTATGTATGCCAGCAGCCAAATTCCAGAACCTAGTGGAAAACCTTTTGAGCATTAGAGGAATAATGTCCCTTGATCCCACACAAGTCTGGCGCATGTTGTTGGTCATGGAACCAAGTGGATGAGAGTGATGAGGCAGTGACCTTTCTCACTCAAAAAATGGAATCTATTGTTTTGGGATTGTACATTTTTATTTCTTTTTGCCATTTTTTTTTCTCATTTTAGACTATTATCGACATTTTCAAAAACATTGCTAAGACCAACATCTGTGACCTCATTGCTGGACTGCTGGCCTTTATAGTATGTGTAGTGGTAAAGGAGATCAATGAGAAATTCAAGCATAAGCTACGTGTGCCAATTCCAATAGAAATTATTGTGGTAAGTTTGACGCTACCCTCTATGTCATTTCCCATACAGTAACATCGTGTATTTTTATTCAGCCCCACTCACATTACATTTTTTCCCTAATATTTAGTATGTATGTGCACTCTAAGGGCCACATGTATGAAAACTGTCCAGGTCTAAGACTCTCTTTGTTGCCCAAAATGACCAATCAGAGCGCCCCTTTAATTTCATATAGTGCTCTGAAAATAATAAAAGGGGCGCTCTGATTGGTTGTTATGGGCAAAAAAGAAAGTCTTTTCCCTGGACAGTTTTCATACATGTCCCTCTAAAAGTCTCTTTAGGGGTCTATTGTCAGACATAGTCGAAAAAAGTGTTCAATTGGCTTTTGCTTGAGCGGTATCTCTCAGACTATGTTGAAGGGTTATAAACCAAGCCAAATTTAAAAAGAAAAGCAAAAAGGGTATGGTAATGGGGGAGTTATAATTGTTTGCTGACAGTTATCCTATTACATCATAGAATAGATAGAAGGGTAGGAACCATTTATCTTTCTTGATGTACTCAAAGTGGCACACCAAGTAAAACCAATACATTATTAAGCTTAGTGGGCTGTCTGCCTGACAAAAAAACCCATTTTTTTTACTGTTATATTTTTTTTTAAAGCCAATTGCATAAGGATGTGTCTGTTGAAAGCATCATCAAAAAAGTAGAAAGCTTCCCATGAATCTTTCCAAACCTTCCGAGCCAGAAGTCCCTACAAGGGTCAGGAATTACTGGCCAATCTTACCAAATGGAGAGCCTATTTGGCTCTCAGATTTCACTCTAGTGTCCACTGTGGAGCTATAAATCTAGTATGACTTCCCCTGAGAGCAGAGGTTGCATAGGGATGAGGGACCTGATAGTCATACACACTGCCCCTTAGACCTTCAGAAGGGAATTCCTAAAAAGGACACCTCATTCGAGTGAGAAACACACATGGAGAGTGAACACACAGTGGCATTAAAAATAAGGATGTGCACCCAGAGCTGTCTTTTCAGCATTAGGGGCTCCTGGACATAGCACTGTAGTGGGCCCTGCCGAAATAAATATCATCACACTAGGCCATGCCTCTAGTGAAACCCCAAGCACACCCATACTATTGCGGCACGTACGTCTGGACACCGACAGCCTGCAGTCTACAAGACTAACTGGCAGGGCAGGGAGCCTTTGGCTTCCTTCTCCACCATGGTTTTTAACTGTTTGCACATCCTAAAATCACACGAACAGTAAAATAAGCAAAACCAACCAAGGGACCCATGATATGTTTCTTGTATTCCTGGGACATACATAGACCACCTAGGGCCCCTACACTTGTGGGGCCCCCGGGCAACTGCCTAGTGTGCCCAATGGAAAAGATGGTCCTGTGTGCACCATGAAATTGGCACAGGTATTTGGGTATCAAAGTGCAATCAATAGATGACTTGTACCACTTTCTTAGGCCCTGAACTAGTCATAACAGAGGTTAATGTAAAAAAAAAAAGGAACTGCAACATACATATATGTATATTTCTGTTTCACAGAAATGAGCTAGGACTCTGCAGAGCCCTCTATTGGATGTAGCGTCCCTCAATTCACATCAAACTCACTGAGCTTTGCAATGTAATTCAGGTAAGATCCAACCAGACACTCATCTGCAGACAGCTGTTTTGAGGTGTTAGCCCCTCATCAGTGCAGTGTAGAATACTGGTTAGCTAGTGGAAAGGCTCTATGGTTAGCTTGAAAGGGGTAACGTTCCTTATTAGGCAGAGGCACTACATAGGTGTTTGAAGTCTCCACACACCGAAGTGGTGCCTCTCCCTAATGAAGAACATTAACTTGCCAGCTAAGAAGAACGTAATGAGACATCACTAGAAATTAAAGAAATAATGCAAATTTTTGTTTTACTTTAGACAATAGTAGCTACAGGGGTGTCCTACGGAGCAAATTTTGAGAAAAACTATAAAGCGGGAATCGTCAAGTCCATCCCCAGTGGGTGAGTTATATTTCTCTTACTGTTGACCAAAATATATTTTCAACAATATAACATTACCATGGGGCCACTAAAGATCAGTCAGTAGAATATCCAATCAGAGGGTGGTGGAAACAATCTCTTTTGGACACCGAGGGTGAACATTAGGCAAATCTGATAAAAATTTAGAGCAGTAAACTAGGCCACCAGGGACATGGTACAAAACCAGGTCATAAGAGACTGGGCACAAATATATCATCTGACCACTGTGACCTCCAATCACTAGGCATGGGAGCAGCAGGGTAGTATTTTTGTTACTTCATGTCCTGCTGACTCTAATTGGCCTCAAATAATGGGTCTGCATCTAGTGAAAGCAAAGTCAATAATAAAGGAAGGGGCACAGTGCTTTCCTATCACCTCAGCCCGGGGGTCACAGCATTTAGAGCCATAAAGTTTGGACATTGTGACTCTCTGGCTAAAATGATAACTCCTATCGATCCTAGAGAGAAAGGTCTGGGAGGGCTGCTGTAAATTTTTCAAGGGGAAGAAAAGTATTAATAACTCATATGAGGTCTAAAGTGTAGCGTCCATAGCAGGTGGAACACTACAGATCAATTATAACCATAGCAGCTTGGATTATAGACCCTACAAAAACCTCTTGAAAGAAGTAACTGTGTAAGACAAGCTGAATAGAAAATGATGGCGACATATCATCTATTTTAGGTTCGTGGCACCCAAAGCTCCAGATGTCAGCATGTTTTCTTCAATGATTGGCTCCGCATTTTCTACTGGAATAGTTGCGTATGCTGTAGCTGTGTCTGTAGCAAAAGTATATGGAACCAAACATAACTATCCTGTAGACGGGAACCAGGTAAAGTTCAACTCATAATGTGAAGGGATATCATCCTGGTGAGGTAGAATGGCATAAATAAGAACATCAGTATAGTCCACTAGCTGAGACTTGCACTGACTGGGGTGGCTGTGATGCTCTTCAGAGTACCCAAACCTGACTGGTGCCAATGAGAAATTTCAGTTGCTGTGAATGTTTATCATGTACATGTTCTCAATCACCCAAGTGCACAAGGATGCAGGCTAGAGATGGGCAAATCGATTCTAACGAAGTGGACTTCGTTTAGAATTTCAGGAACACTTCGGTTCTGCACGAAGCCGAAGTTTATGGTACTTCGAGGGAACGGGGCGTCTTTTTTTGTAAAATGGCCACGAGCACATGGAGTGAATGGTGCAGAGAACTCTGGGAGGAAGAAAGGAACACCCTTAATGACATGTGCAGACATGAAGCCAATCAGCGACCGGCGGGCTTCTGTGACCTCACAGCACTATAAATATGGACGCCATCTTAAATTCTCACACTTCTCACTGTATTTGG